>JAJOZX010000885.1:0-140000 GCA_023014485.1 Bathynomus jamesi | reverse complement strand
TTGTACATAATTTGCTTTTTTTTTTACTGGCAGCGTTCAGTTGTAACAGCATTTCCTGTAGCTCTTCAGGTGTTTCAGAGATCAGTATTATGTTGCCAGCAAATCGCAGATGATTGAGGTATTCTCCATCAATTTTGATTCCCTTCTCTTCCCATTCTAAAGTTCGGAAGACATTTTCTAAGCAGGCTGTGAAAAGCTTTGGATATATATATTATAAACAAAAACAACACACACACACACACATACATACATATATATTACACTTTCAACCTTTCAACCGTTCCGCGCGATGATTCTTCATTTCACGAAGGTTAAGCTTGTCGCCCCTCTTCTCGAGTTGGCCTGGTGAAGTAGTGAGTTGGTTTTTGTACTCTTCACCTCGCATAGCCAGGTACGCCCGGCTCATCGGGGATTGTTCTGAGCCAGGCGTCTAGTTTTCTTTTGAACATGTCCACTGTAACCCTACTCGTGTTCCTTAGGTCTTTGGGCAGCTGATTAAACAGTTTTGGTCCTCTCACAACAAAACTATTTCTTTCAGGGTTAAGGATGTTCCCTGCCTAGCCTTTAATTTGGGAACACGACACAGTCTTCCTTTTCTACTTTCCGCTGTTGCTTGGGGAGTTACAGGGTTCAGAGTAAGATTAGGGACTAGTTTCTCTATTATTTTCCAGGTGTAAATAATGGTGTATCTCTCTCTTCTCCTTTCCAATGATTATAGGTTTAGTTCGCGTAACCTTTCCCAGTAATTTAGTTCTTTGCACCCCTTGATCTTGGCTGTGAAGCTTCTCTGAATCCCTTCTAGCTGTCTAATGTCTTCTTTTTTATATGGACATGTTGGGACCGAGCAGTATTCTAATTTGGGTATGATCAGTATTTTCAGTAGAGGAATCATTATATTCCTATCCCTTCATTTAAAGGTTCTCAATATCTGCCCAGTTACTCTCTTTGCTCTGTTTACTGCTATCTTATCTTGTGTTCCAAATTTCGCATCATCAGTCATTACAACCCCTAAGTGTATATATATATATATATATATAATATATATATATATATATATATATATATATATATATATATATTTCGCGTATGCCGCTTCCCGTTAGATGAGCGAAGTTAAGCAACATTGGATCTCGGTAGTAATTGGGGATAGGTGACCATCCTCCGCGTTTAGATGATGTAGTGACCTGCGTTTCAGGTTCTTCGTTAAACTGTAGGTCCTCGCCTCCGTCATATTCCTCCTCTCGGCTATTAGCACGGAGACAAATAACGCAATAACCAAACAACGCGAGCTGGTAATTACGTATCTCTAAAACTTTCATCTTTCCCTTAGAAAACAATGGATTTGCCGAAAAGCCTTGGTTGCCATTAATTTGAAAAAGCTCGGGTATATATACATAATGTCAATTCCATTAAAATTTCAATGAAATCTTTATTTAAATTCATGGGATTTTTTCCTCGAATTAAAAAAAATAAATAACTTAAATTTAAATTATAATCCACTTTGAAATAAATTACAGTTTACAAAGAAGATGGAAATGTATTTAAGATCTTAAGACATTTCCCTAAAAATTAAAACGGTTAGATTCGAGTCTGTTGAATATCAAAAATTTTCATCAAATAATTCGAATTTTAAAGAAGGATTCCCGAGACTTTTGGAGGAAATTTGCCAGGTTTTGAGATGAGTTTTATGTTAAATAGGTTTTGCTTCCGAGTATATGTCAAATAATACCCGGGGGGGGAGGGGGTTGGGGGGGAGGGTAATTTTTTTTTAATGGTTATGATAATTTTCGACATAATTCGGGTATAATTTGACTTAGGTTAGGTTAATATAAATAATCATCAGTTACGAGAAATTGACACGATACTCAGGCCAGACTCACTCATTGAGCTAACTCCCCAATTATTATTACCAGCCCCATCGGGAGTCGAACCCCCGATCTTAGCGTCTTCACAGGGAAACGGTTTTACCCACTGAGAGTTACGGGGATTGGTCATAGTACTGACGAAGAACTGCTTCTCTCGCGTAAATTTCGAATAGAGAGTCTGCTGTATACGTAAATACTAAGGAAATAACATCGTAAGGCACAGTTCCCAAAGTGTCTTCCTCAACCATTTTGAAAAGTGACACTTCAGTTCACAAAACAAAAACATTCCGTTATTATTTTTATTATTTTTATTATTCTTAATATTATTACAACGTCAAAAAACGGCAAACTCACAAAATGAAAATTTTGTAAGATAATAAAGAGTCGTTTAAAGACTGAAATTTTTACTCATAACAATGAGCTCCCCAAAAAATAAACATTTTTAGATGAGAAATTGTATATTATTATTTTTCGGCCGAAGAGACTCTTAGGATTAAAATCCGTAAGAGAAAAAACAGAATTTTCGTCTTAATTCCAAAGATACTCCGCGTTCACCATTTTCAAAACAGAAAATAGAGCGAGATTTTAATTTTTAATTTGTACAATGAAAGGAAATAAATGTAGCATTAGCATCATGTGAGACATTGGGCAAAAAATGACCTTGAGATAAGTGCGCGCGTGTATTGATCACCGACCGGCAATGGATTGCTCAGATTTGGGAAACGAATGAACGAATTACTTTATACGAAATAATAAAAGGAAATTAAATGTCCAAAACACTTATTTTATATGAAAATTGTAATGTATACGCAGTGGTATATGTATAATCCATATATATATACACACACTATCCACTACACACATTCTTAGGACAGCATACGAATCATTTTTGCTGTTAGGAGCTAAACCATACTTATATACTAACACCAACCTATTCTACATTAAGGTGTGTATGTGTGTGTGTGTGTGTGTGTACACATCAAAATACTTACGTAGCAGAGCATGATTCCTTTGAAAATCAAATAAATAGACGGGGCGAAAATAATTTTTCTCTTCGCGTCAAATGCTTCCGGACTCAAAGACGGTATGCGGAGAAGAAGCGAGCTAAAACTATGTTGTTCAGCCACTTTCCATAATAACATAGTCCAAAGGTAGTTTATATCGTTGTAAAAATTGTCAAAAAAAGTTGTACGGTTTCAAAAAAGAAGTTTTTTTTTTTTTTTTTTAAATAAAGCTTCCTTCACGTTCAAATTTATTTTACAGTTTAGAAATTAAATCAAACTTTATTTTCGTCGTTTACCGTTATTTTTTGCTGTAAAGTTAATTAATATAGAATTAAAAAAGGTTATAAAGGAGGAAAGAAACCAAGCAAATTCCACCATATATATATATATATATATATATATATATTTTCAAGAAAAGTGTAAAAAACTGAGGGCCTAGTTTGGCGCGCAAGATGTAGAACTGCGATGCGAAGTAAATCCTTCGTAATGGAGCGGGCAAGGGGATGAGGGGAGAAAAGTGGGAGTGGGGGATGGCAATGATGAGTGGGGGAATGGGGAAGAAGAGGGGGGGGGGAAGAGAAGTAAAGAAAAAGAAGATTTACGTTAAAGAAATAGAATTAAAAAATTCAACGAAATATTTACTTCAAGACAATTTAAGTCTCCCAAAAATGAATAAATAAAACTATTTAAAGGGTTCCCCCCCCCGTCCCCCCCAAACAACCCCCCTTATCTCTTTTTTGATACGGTGAAAGTTGAATAATTAGTCTGAATTCCATTTTCGGTTTTTCCATTCATTTGTTTTTCCAAGACTTTAAAATAATGAGTTTGGAAATTTTTTTATTTTTTTTTTTATTTTTTTACTTTTAGCTTCGAGTCTAGTCATTAAACACAAAAATGAGGAGCGAGAAAATAATACTTTAATTATGCAACAATATTGGGACATTTATTCAACTGCAAACTTTATCATGAATAAAATAATAATAATAATTAGTTATTATAAGTTACCCCTAAAATATATTACGTGCAAAAAAAAATTGACGCAGTGGATTGTCAACGTTTCATTTATGAAGAATTCAAAATTTAGGAACGCTTATCATCACCCTTCTTTGAAGGACCGCCCTTGCCCGAACCCCTTTCTTCGACTCGAACCCTGAACCGGTTTTTCAATTAAAAAAAAAATCCGGTTTTCCGGATTGAATTTCATAATATGAATATTGCAATAATTTTTAACAATAAAAATAGAAAAAAATCAATAAAATAATCGCCTTTTTAATGTAATTCTATACTCTCTCTCTCTCTCGATATAACTTCGTATGGCACATTATTTGCTTATTTTTTCCCACGGATATGAAAGGAGAGTGGGAAGTTCCCTGTGGACCATATATCATGTACGAGGGAGGACTTTCTACCCGTCACTCAACTGCCATAAAACAATGACAGTTTTTAGGAAGAACATCTCTTACCTACTATATATAATATATATACACACACACACACGGGGTATTCAAAAGGAAACGCAACCCAAACAAAGAAAAGGGCTAGTTTACAATATACACATTCTCCAATGGGTTGCCTTTCTTTTGAACACCCTGTGTGGAGAAGAGAGAAAGAAGAAATAACTTCCATCGAGTAAACACTATTTTGAATGCAAATATTATTTTTGTACATTATGTGGTAATATAAACTGTGAAACTACCTCCACTGCGGCTGATTGCAGATGAAAAACAGAGAATTCGTGAGATGTTAAAAAAAAAGAAGTATGTATCCTGTAAACATACGAAATGCCCCAAAATGTTCTTTTATTCTAAACTAAAGCTAATGAACTGGAGGACTGCAGTCCGGATCGAGATTACGGCTCTCTTTAGTATGGACTAAATTAGGTAGGAATTGTTTGGAGGGAAAAAATTTATTATTTCATATTATTTTAATTTTTAATTATTCATACTTTTGTACTGTATCTATCTATCTATATTTACATGAACTGTATTCTATCTACATTTACTTGAACTGTATCTATCTACATTTACTTGAACTGTATCTATCTATATTTACATGAACTGTATCTATCTATATTTATTTTACAGTATTTACAAATATATACAGAGTTTACATAGTGGAGTATAATTTCATTACCGAGAACAGATGTTGTATACAGTTGTAAACTGCCTTTAGCAAGCGTGCACGAGGCTTTACAGGCCAAAATCTACTAGTCAGACAAAATTATATAATTAAAATTATATAATAGATATAATTACATAATTTTTTTATAACAGACTTAAAAAATTTCAGTAATGTAAATATTAAGAATTATTAAAGTACAATACGGAAATTATTTTGCTCTAATGCGTCTGCGCAGCGTAGTTGCTAGTCACTAGTATATGCTTGGTGACCACTGACCCCCCAACCCGACAAAAAAAGGCTTGCGGACTATATACAGCACGAGCATCAAGTTGGTAGACGAACTATACTGAAAATATAGCTGAGTAGCCTTACTCTAGACCAGTGGTCGGGGAACAGGGGTAAATTACCCAAATGGGGTAAATTTAAAACTTTTGGGGGTAATGCGTGCGGTATGAGAGACTTTGTGCTGATATTTTTTTCATATATTTTTATTTTATTTTGTTACATAAATGTGGCGTTATTCTAAATTTTAGAATATTACGAATTTACGTCCTCAAATATATTTTGGGGTAATACCCAAAAAAGTTCGCCGACCACTGCTCTAGACTGAAGTTCTATATTGACTTCAAAGAAGATATGAGGCCCTCCTAAGAAGAAGTGGCTAAGCGACAAAATTAAAAAACGCCAGAAAACGCAGTTAAATGCTGTACCAATTTGAAAGTGAAATAACTTTTGAAGATAATTCGTCGGAATATCTTTAAAATTTCAAAAGTTATTTCACTTTTATATTTGGTAAAAAAAATTTACTGCGTTTTCTGGCTTTTCTTTTTACGTTTGTCGCTTAGCCACTTCTTCCGAGGAAGGCCTCGTATACATTTGGTGAAATATTCTCTGCCTGAGAGTGGTTGTCAGTTGTTATAATCTAAATACAAGTAAAACTTCATCAGTAACAAGTGGTAATAGAAAGGTTTCACTAATCAAGTAAAAACACAAACACTGACAGAAATATAACCGTTATTTTTTAGGCTGAAATCGATGAATTGTTCGAACAACATCCTGCTTCGCCTGCCACTAGATTGAGAAGCCCTACGGGAGTGTACCTTCCTATTTTCAATTACTTTCCATTAATACTGAGACACGTGTGTGTGTGTGTGTGTGTGTACAAAGAAAGAATACGCTCCTACGATTAAAATGAGGAATTGATATAAATCCACTGTCGATGAAGTTGAATAATGCTACCTTCACTGATAAACCTAATCCTTAAATCACCATGAATGACTGTTTACAAAGCTGTTGATCAGTGTTGCTTTGTTAAAGAGTTACGATAATAACATAGGTGTGTGTGTGTATATATATATATATATATATATATATATATATATATATATATATATATATATATATATATATATATAACAAATCTGTAATTTTTTGTCGGTAACTCTGACGTGAGTTACATGTAACTTTACTAAGCATAAATTTGCACCGTAAAGTTACCGTAATTTTTTTGCCAGTAGCTTTTACGTAACTTTTGCGTGTGTAACTTTCTCGTACTAACAAATACGTACTTAAGCAATAATATCAGAAGAAAATCGAAACAGCAAATAGTAAATAAAAAAATAAATCACCAAAAAAAATCATAAAAAACAAAAAAAACTGGCCTGGAAAGTGGTTTCCACCTAAAAAAACACTTGCAAATAAAAAAATAAAATTATAAAAACCAAGAGAAATCTCACACACACACACACACGTTTGACCAACCAACAAAATCGCGGCAATTTCTCATATTCAATTCTGTATCGCGACACTTACACAATCTAAACTTAATAAATTTGACCAAACCTAACCTAACCTTAATTACATCCTCCTTTTCATGCAAAAAGATCTTTATAACATAAACCAAACCACAGTGGCACTGATAATGTCGTGTTACGCACGTTCATATTGTGATGGGCTCTGTGTGTATCCTAGAGATTGTCGCGATTCCGTAGGGAAGCCAAGACTATACACACACACACACACATATATATATATATATATATATATATATATATATATATATATATATAGCGTAGAAAATCAAACCGTACATCTACACACAAGAGCATGGTTAATTAATCATTTTTAGGAAAAAGTGATGAATGATGAAATTTTCTAATTAATGATTAAGTGATTAAAAATTATTAAAAATTAAATACTTCTGAAAAGAGTAAGAAAGAGCTTTATTGTTTCTGTTGCGTGAGATAAGACCGAAGAAAACATTTTGTTCAAACATTTAGCTTGAGAAATCAGGCATGGGCACATGCAAAAAGTTGCCAAATTCAAACGATACATTACAAAATGTAAGGTAAAATGATGGTGAAATTATGAGGAAAATTAATCATTTCCCATCATTTTGTAAAAATATTTTTTGATTAATTAATGATTAAATTCGAAACAATGATTGACTGATTAATCAGGACCATGCCCTACTACACACGCTGTTCCCATATTTTAAACACCTTTGAGATTACTGTTGTTTTGCGAGCGACTTAAATCTGAACAATTAAAGGAGTTAAAAAGTTTGATATAAAGTTGTATTATGACCTCCATTTGGTTGAAGGTAAATGAAAAATTTAATTAAAATTACTGATGAATCGAGAAATATATCTTACGAATGAATAAACCTTTAAAAATGTCGAAATATCAAAATATTACTCATCAAGAGCTCATCACCCATTTCCAAACTTGAGTCAGTGGAACTTCGAACGTGTTTAGATCAGGCTCAAATTTGCGAGTAAAATCAAACTTTATTATATATTTATCACTTTACATTTAATCTGTTCGACTCTACCAGTGCTGTAGTCGAGACCACAATGGCCGCGACCGAGACCAGAAAAAAAAAGGGTCAGAGACCGGTCTCCAGTCCTACATCACTGGACTCTACCGAGATATTTTATATAATACTGAAAAGAGTTTTAAATATATTGGATAACTATTTACAGTTTAATGTAGGTCATAATCAACTCTGCTTTATTCTTTTAAAAAGTAATCATTTGTGCCTCTTTTACGTAAACTGTGAACTGAACTAAACAAGACCAGCGAGCATGCGCAGACGGAGCAGATCTCAAAAATACTTTCCAGTATAAAACACAGATTCTTCATTTATGAAAAAAAAAAAAAAATTTATACCATGTAACGAATTTTTTTTTAAGTGCCTTCATTATTTTCGTCTTACGCCAGGCACCGAAAACAATGACATGTTGATAGTTGCCAAAAAGAAGAAAAAAAAGTATGTAAACATGTTTATAATTACTTTATTTTAATTATATGATCTTGGTTTTATAATACGCTATAAAATGTATATTATGCATTATACAAGTTAGGGGATTTCATGTGTTATATGAGGCGTTCGGGCGAATAGAGGCGAATCAACCAAAATTCCGAAATAATTAATTCGCCTCAATTCGCCCGAGCACCTCATATGTGAGAACCCACAGTTTTCATTATGTTTGAAACGTTACGCCCAAATTACACACTTCACAGGAATAAAAAGCAAACAAAAAGTTACGGAAGAAAATAACGGATAAGAGTCTTGCATTTGTTAAAGCTAAAAAGAATACGCTAATGTTACACATTGATTTTAGTGATACATAAAGGTTACATTTACATGAGTAGCTGATTTGCGACTTTAAGTAACATTTTGTAGAACATATGAGGCGATGCGTGAAAGAAGGGCGACCTAGCCATTTTTGGCGAAAATGAATTATTGCTGATTTTCAGTAGCTTAATATATTAAGCTACTGAAAACAGCAATAATTCATTTTCGCCAAAAATGGCTAGGTCGCCCTTCATCTACCTAATTGTCGATAAATACCTCTCCAACTTAAAATGCATTTTTCTCAAAGATTTGATTTTGGCTAGGTCGCCCTTCTTCCACGCAACGCCTCATATATACACGTGTGTGTGTGTGTGTGTTGAAAGAACAAGACTACTGTGATAATGCGTGAATGTTCTCTTCTATGTAAATAAAATTCTACTGACTAAAACAGTGAAAATTTATTATAATAAAATATAGTGAAAGCGCTGAATCCGCTAAATTAGCGTTAAACTTCCGTTACATTCGTAAGCAATAAATCACATCAAATGAACTAAATTAAAGTCACTCTTTTTTATAACTTTCCGTCAGAGAATTCACAAGATTAATTAAAGGTTTCGCGCTTCTAAATCGCACTATAAATCTTTGTAATATGTCATGTTTAAAGTAGAAAAATATTAACGTAATATAAATAACGAAAAGGCGTAATTCGTTGAGGTCCCGTAACGCATTTTTAAATAACATTATAAATTTGGGCTTATCAGACGAGTAAGCATCGAGAGAAGTCTTTTTATAGGGAGGGTTAGACAGCGAGCCCTCCCCTCTAACCCACTCTCCCACGGAAACGAATGGCCGATAACGGTTTTAGAGCGAAATAAATTCAATTAGATACGATCTCATACGTATAAGCAACGTGAAAACAGTTTAAAAACTGTGTCTACGAGAGTTTGCTGTCGATTTTAGAAGGTTGCCATGTGCAATGTTAAAGTTTTAGTTTCCTTTGAGGAAACGAATTGGAGGAAAGTAAGTTACTTCGCTGCATTTCAACGAATCGGAGCTAGATTTTAATCCGTTATAAAAATCGTTTAACGGATACGTGCTCACGCGTATCTACGCTAAAAATAAAGAAATAAATCTTACAAATCAAAGTTGTTTTAATGCAAAATATCTGATAAATATTGCGGAGATGTTCTACGCCTTTGTAGGATACGCAAAGTTGGATTTCGCCTTGTCTCACCTTCCTATAGAGTAGTGGTTCCCAACCTAAGGGTAAATTACCCAACTGGGGTAATGACACGTGATCCAGAAGTTATTAATAAAAAATAATACCTAATGATTGAGGTAATGGAGCTGGATTAGAAGTGGATTTTGGGTAACCATGCAAAAAAGGTTGGGAACCACCGCTATAGAGATCAAAGACGTCCCTTTTTTTCGCTAAAAGGTAGAAATGACGAACAAACATTGTTGTCACAAGGGTTCTCAATCCTCAGCCATGGCGATGGATGCGAGGCAAAGCTGGGATGAACGTTCCTGGTTTCATAAATGCAAACGGAATAAACGCTCAACGTCCATTCAAATAATTAACAAATTGTTACGCCATAAAACGAAATGGCATCTCCCCTTTTTCATTTTAATTCGTTTTGTTGGGGCATAAAATATACGTGTAAAGGCAAACTTTTTGGGACAAGAAATATTACGCTATTTTTAACAGTCGGTTTTCGTGTTTCGTAAACTGAAGCAAACGCGTTAATCTTTTTTAACGCAAGAGTTTACGATACCTTTAAAACCAGTTTCGAATTGGGACTTTGTTTAGAGGTGAATAAATGTACCCCCAGCAAAGAGTTTTATCACATATTGCGTTAGGAGCGTCATTTTTTGGTAAGGGGAAAAATTTTCCGGTTTTTTCCCGGTGTTAAAAAAAAACACACTTATTGTGTTATTTCTGGAAACACATTTTTGGATCACCTTGTGTGTATAATAAAATTTTATTTCGTACGTAAAATGTAACATACCATAACTTAATTATGTAACAAAAAGTTATATATATATTATATATATATATATATATATATATTATATATATATATATAATTTTACTACATTTTCTAATTTTATTTTATGCTGATAATTACTAATGATATCCTTCAGTCTTTGATACAAATACAACTGTAAAAATCACTGTAGGTTTAACGCCATGGAATGCCTGTAACTTTACAGTTATTATTATTATTATTAACGATAATGATGTAACTGCAAACAGTATTATTACTGGTATACTTGGAACAATTAATGAGATTCAAAATTTACACAGTAGAAATATAATTAACGTTAAGTGATAACACTGGTATGCATATGAAATTTTTTTGTCTGCTGTGAGGGTTTTTTCAACTCATTTATATAATTCGACCATGCTGAATTCGAAAATGACATTGGTTTTCCTCAATCAGGTCAGGTTTTTTCTCTATTGGCCATTTATTATAAGTCCAATTTTATCCCCAAATTTATTGATTTTTTTAGCTTAAACACTGTAGATACGAGTAATATTATAAGAACACTCGTGAAAAATGAAAAATTGTGTGAATAAATACTTTTATTCACAATGAATATGGAAAAAAGTTTATTGAGGAAGGAATGAAGTTTTTTTGGCTTTCCGTCTGAGTTTTTCTTCGGGCACGTCTCGCTTCAAACACCAGCAATAGTCCGCCAGCATATTGATATCCCAGCAGTTTCCCTGGTACCTCTCTTCCATTATTTTGATATCTTGGTGAAATCGTTCACCCTGTTCCTCACTATAATCCCCGCAATTTTCAGGAAAATAGTCCAAGTGGGACCACAAAAAGTGCATTTTTATGGACATGCGCGACCCATGAGCTTTGAAAGCTTCCATCAAGTTTTCGACAACGGATTCGTATTCTGGACTTCTACGCTTGCCAAGAAAATCAGTGACAACTGATTTGAATGCCTGCCAGGCATTCTTCTCAGTTGGAGTCATTGCGTTTTCGAACTGAGTATCCTTGATCAAAGTTCGAATTTGAGGACCATCAAAAACCCCAGCATTTAGTTTAGCATCAGATATATGAGGAAATTTACTCTCGAGATATCGGAATGCTGAACCCTCCTTATTCATTGATTTGATGAAATTTTTCATCAAGCCCAGCTTAATATGAAGTGGTGGGAGCAAAATTTTTGTTGGTGGTACAAGGGGCACTGAAATGACATTATGTGACCCAGGTTCAAAATTCTCTCTGGATGCCCATTCACGCTGTGCATAGTGCTTCTCATCCGCTCGGCTATCCCATTTGCAGAGGAAACATGGGTATTTCGTGTATCCCCCTTGCATTCCCAATACAAATGCCACAATCTGAAAAAAAATGAAAATATTTAAAGAATTTAGAGAATTTGTTCTATCAGATAAAAAAATCTATGCATTGGACTGTATCACTTCTGTGGGGAAGTTAAGTGTTATACGCTCTCAAATAACCTTTGGAAAAACAACATAGTCAATAGCAATAGTTTACTTATGATATTAGTATTACCTTCAAATCTCCACAGATCCTCCAGTTATGTTGGTCGTATACGAGAGCATCCAGTAAAATTTTCATGTTATCGTAGCTCTCAGTAAGTTGTACGGAATGTGCTACAGGGACTGATGCAACCCTATTCCCAATGTTGAGAAGTACTGCTTTCAAACTTCGTTTAGACGAGTCTATAAATAGCCTCCATTCTGATGCGTTATATGGCAGGCCCAAGGATTCGATTAGCCCCTCAACTTTGCAGCAGTACACTAAGGAAGAGGTATTTTCGTGCACTGCAAAAAACTTGCGGAATTCTTCCTCTCGTTTCCTATACCAGGAGAATGTTGTTCCCGGAGCCAGCAAGTTGTCCTCTCGAAGTCGTGAGCCCAAGATCTCGGCAGCTAATTTGGAAAGTCCTAAATCCCTGGTAAGATCATTAAGTTTGGCCTGGTTGAGAGGCCTCGGCTCATTTGAAGCGGTATTTTGAGGTATATACGACTGGGACTGGTCATTGGCATTGGTCATTGATTCATCATCAGAATCATCGAAGTCCAAGGTTTGAGGTGGGTCGGGTATTGGAATTCCAGGACCATGGGGTACAGGTCTCATAGCAGAAGGAATGTCAGGGTATACAACAATGTGTTTGTTCTTCTTGTTAACTCCTGAAAATAGAAACACAGAAACATGGATATAAAACTTGCATATGGAATAGAAGAAGCATTCAGACAGTGGCGGCTCGTGAGGGAAGGCTGCGGTCTGTAAGATATGAAATAGGTCGATGGAGTCTGTATATTTTCTTTCTTTTTCATTCATATTGTCCCTTCGGGGACAATATGAATGAAAAAGAAAGAATATACAATCATTGTATATGTAAATGTAATTGTATAACAATATGTATGTGTAAATGTATTTTCTATAACAATATGTATATGTAAATGTATGATTACCATTATGGTGAATATTATGCTATATATGGTGAATATTACATTATGGTGAATATTATGTCAAGTTTCATACGAGGATTTCAAAATATTTAAGAAAAATAAATTTATAAGCCCACCTTGGAGGTTTGTCATGCAGAAATAGAAATCTGTCACGTGATCCTTTCCTTCTCTCCAAATCATGGGAATTCCAAAAGGCAAAGATTTCGCTCTGCCTTTGCTCCATCTTCTCAAATTTTCAATGCACGTCTTGCAGCACATATGAGGGGCGAAATTTTTGTCCTGGTCCCCTAGCTTAATTCCAACGTATGCTCTATACATTGTCTTCACAAATTTAGTGATTTGGGACTGGTTATTTGGCATGGTAACCGTCCCACATATGTAGCAGAATCTATTGGGATCATTTTTACACGCTCTATTCATTATGAAATATTTTATCTATATGCCTGAAAAGTAAAAAAAGATATTATACAAGTGAAACAAGTGATGATAGATGTTACTGTTCCAATTCCGCTTTGACAAAATCACGAAAAATTCTATTTTACTTATGAGGCCATAGCCGGATAACCTGAGCTGATTGAGAAAACGGATTGCAGATTCGAAATCAGCAGGAAAAACTCTATAAGAATCACTTACAAAACCCTTGACAGCAAAATTGATGCATACCAGTGTAATGATAAGCATTATTCGCAGAATATATCCCATTAAAATTGTTACTGTAGCGCAAATGTAACTGTAAACCCACTGTAATTGTATCATTAGCGCAACTGTATGGCGCTAGGAGTATGGACGCAAAATGGACGAGTGCAGAGATGTTGCAGAGATAACTATCAATGTTGCAAAAGGGGGTGGGGGAATGTTGCAAAGGGGGTGTGCAATGAAGGGGGAGGGGTATGCAATGAAGGAGGAGGGAGTATGCAATGAAGGGGGAGAGGGGATGCAATGAAGGGGGAGGAGAGGGAAGGGGTCTTCGGGGGGAGAAGGGAGGATGACCTCCCGCCAAAAGGGTAGCCTTAACCTAAGAGAGGAAGAGAAAGGAGAGACGGAGGAGGTCTTTGGGGGAGAAGTTGGGATGTCCTCACTCCCCCAAAGGGAAACTAACCTAAGTCTTAACCTAAGAAGGAAGGAGAGATCTTTATTCCACCGAAGTTCACATCATTATGAGGCTCCCGAAGCTGAGCAGGTCTTATATAGAGGTAGGTTGAGTTGCCAGATACCATTTTTTATTTTACTTGTTCAGGTATACATTATTAGGGTGAATTGCTAGTTACCACCATTTATTTTATTTACATGAGTTTACCAAATAGTTTTAAATTGTTCAGGTATACATTTTAGGGTGAGTTGCTAGATATCACCATTTATTTTAATTTTTATTTATATTATGGAGAGTTGCTAAATACCACCATTTATTTTAATTTTTTTTATGAGGATAGTTGTCAGCTACCACCATTTTAATTCACACGAGTTACCAAAGCAAGTGAACTTTCTCCTTAAAGTTATTCAAGCGAACTAATTATTTTAGCAATAAAATAAATACATTTAATCCGAAATAAATAAAACACCATTACAGCATTCTGTTTATTCAGACGAAGAAATATACATTGGAATGATAAAAAAAATAAAAATAAAAAATAATATAAGATATACGAAACGTATAATCGTCAAAACGTTAAATATATTGAAATAAAATACATACACTTTTTAATTCACACGAGTTACCAAAGCAAGTGAACTTTCTCCTTACCATATATATATATATATATATATATTATATATATATATATATATATATATATATAAGAAAAGAATAATTATTTAAACATCGTTCTATTTACTTTGACAATCCTTTACACACGAAGGAATGATCAAAAAATAAAATAAAAAAATGTATAAACATCAATACAGGTGAAACACACACACACACACACCACGATTATATTAAATAATAAAAATGGAAATGAACATATTCACTTTGTTCTGTCTACTTAATTATGACAATCCTTTCTTCCGATTGAAAAAATCAGACTGCATCAGAAAAATAACATTACACACCTTTTATATATATATATATATATATATATATATATATATACGCCTCGGTGGTGGTGAGGTTAGCGTCGCTGACTACGAATCCATCGGCCCCGGGTTCGAGACCCGACGGCAGCCGACGGCAGCCGGCGCGCAGCAAAACCCAGCTGTTCATCTTTCCACACAATAAAGAAAGTGGTTGGTAGATAAATGGGTACCCTAAGTGGCCTAGTGGTTAAGACGCTGGACTGCTGATGGGGCCGTCGCCATCCATCTCCTGCCTCACATTTGTACCCGGAATCGTACAAAATCTGTTCTTCGAGTCGCCAAAATTTCCTTCATGCAATAAAATTGCGAAAATCTATACAATTCTAAGTCTTCTCGCTCTTTCTGGCATCTATTTAAGAACTTCTCCATCAACTTTACATGGTCTTCCTCTCCTCCCCTTTTCCAATCTTGCTCAGTTGCCATCTCTTCTCTTCACAAAGCTGAACTATTCGCTCGAATTTTCGCTTCCAACTCAACCCTGAACGATTCCAGTGCTATTCCTCCGACATAATTATGTCTGAAACAACCACAATCGCCTCAGTGTGCTTTACCGTGTTCAAGAACAAATTCATGCCTAAAGACACCTTAGCCGTGGAAAACTTTCGTCTTTGTCTTTCATCTGATACTAATTTCTGCTCAAAGTACGCTTTCATTCAGAATGTCCTAAAGAAGGGTGATCACTCTCAACCCTACAACTATCTTCCATTTGCTTTGATTTCTTGCCTTTGTAATGTTTTTGATACCATCCTTAATAGGAAAATTCTTAATCACCTTCTTCTTACAGTCTTCTTTCAGATCGTCAGTATGGGTTCTACATGGGACTCTACTGGCGATCTTTTTGCATATCTCTCTAACTCTTGGTCATCCCCTTTTTGGTATTTCGGTGAAACCTTTGTTACTGCGATATACATATCAAAAGCTTTTGATAGAGTCTGGCACAAATCTTTAATTTCGAAACTGCTATCCTTTGGTTTCAATCCTTCTATCTGTGCAATCTTTTCTATTTCCCTTTCTGGACGATCTATCGATGCGGATGTAGCTGGCCACTGTTTTTCTCCTAAAGCTATTAACAGTGATGTTCCTCAGATTCTGTACTGTCACCCACTCTTTAACTTTTATTGATCAATGATCTATTAAGTCGCACTCTCTGACCAATCCACAAACTTTACCAAATTACACACTTTTCAATGGAATAAATGAAATATTTAAATAACCCAATCCTTTATTATATAAAATATATAATTAGTTTATATAATACACGACCTTAAATGATTAAAAAGCCTGGTAATGACGTCACAACGACATTGCATAAAGCAGGCGAAACTTTCACTTTAATTCATTACAAGATTGGTAGAGGGTGGAGTCGTGTCAGTTATCTCTGTGCCTTGACCAATTGCTGTGTTGAACATGATATCTGCCGTTCCAAACGTGTTTGAAGCACATAAGTTGATAAATATATCGCTCGGTAAAATTGCGTCCCGCCGTTCCGGAAGAACTGGTGCATCTTTGCATAAATCCTTATAAGTTGCCTCTGTGTTACATAAAGCCCGTTTTGTTTCGTGGCCGGTCGATTCGCCGACGGACGTTTTGCCGACAGACATTTTGCCGACAGACATTTTGCCGACGGACGTTTTGCCGACAGACATTTTGCCGACGGACGTTTCGCCGAACGGACGATTCGCCGACGGCTGTTTCGCCGAATGGACTGTCATCAATATTTCTATGACAAAATACACACGTTTCAACAAAAAAAAATTATTTAAGTGACCATGTAAAATTTACGCTATTCTCACAATAAGTTTATCAACCAAGTAACGTAATAGTTTTGTTTTTACCAACCAACTACTCGTGCAGCTGTAACTTTCTTTGTTCGCTTATGCCCAGATCTTTTATGTTTGGATTTACTCATCATTCAGTTCAGGTAAGTCATTGTAATTGTTGTAATTTGTATTGTTATTAAACTTTTATGTTATGTTTATTAAAGGTTATTATTAAATGTTATTGAATTCTTGTTAAAATATTAAATTGTTAAATTGACAGTTATAGACGCTTGACGTAAAAACATAGATACCTTTTTTAAATAAGTTTATATCGATAATACTATGTAATATATATATATATATATATATATATATATATATATATATATATATCTTTCTCGGTGTATGTTGTATAATTTAAAACTTTCGTTTTAGACCATGGAATTCACTTTGACAAAACGTGGCGCAAGGAAATTGCTTTACGGTGGATATGCCTACGTCATTGACAGGCAAAGGGGTGAGGTGACGTATTGGAGATGTGAACAAAGAGGCAAATGTGGAGGACGTCTTACGACCTTGAATGATGTTCTTCAAGAACCAGTTGCCCATTCTCATCCCCTGATGCAAACCGCGCCGTTGTGCTTAAGACGCTGCAACGCATGAAAGAAAGGACTACTGACACGGAAGAGGTCACTCGTACTATCATGCAAACATGCACATCTGACTTTCCCTTAGAGGCAGCTGGTGCTCTTCCCAAAAAGGAGTCTCGGCAGAATGATAAGGAGACAAAGGAAAGTTCCTGATGGCAACGAGCTAACAGATGAACTTAGGGTGTCATTCAGGGAAGAATGGTTTATCTTGTATGAAAACGAAGGCATTATTATTATGGCAACGGACAAAAACCTTGATTTACTGGCAAGGAGTCAACATTGGTTTTGTGGATTTACTGGCAAGGAGTCAACATTGGTTTTGTGATGGTACATTTGATAGCGCACCATTGGGTCATCAACTATACTCGATCCATGTCTTGCTCTGAAAAAATCACACTGTCCCTTTTGGTATATTGCATTACTAAACAAAAAAATCAAGATACATATGACAATTTTTTCACAACTTAAGGCGGCACGCCAGTTGCAACCAATGTCAGTCACTGTTGACTTTGAGCGAGCCGCAATCAACAGTATTAAGCAGAACTTTCCTGATGCCCATATCTTTGGATGCTTTTTCCACTTCGGACAGTGTCTTTGGAGACAAATCCAAATTTGTCTTTAATGGTTTTAATGCTCAGAAAATAAATATTTTGTTCTGTAACGATTTTAAAACACACTTAATAATGTATTTAGTTCTGTACCGATTTTAATGTCTAAATTTGACATGTTCACTAAATAATTTTTTTTTTGTTGAAACGTGTGTATTTTGTCATAGAAATATTAAAGACAGTCCATTCGGCTAATCGTCTGTTCGGCGAATCGTCCTTTCGGCGAAACAGCCGTCGGCGAATCGTCCGTTCGGCGAAATGTCCGGCGGCAAAATGTCTGTCGGCAAAACGTTCGTCGGCGAATCGACCGGGTACCGTTTAGTTTACCTAGAAGCACATAATTAGCACTACACCATATTTTTCCCACCACAAGGGCAACCTGAAGAGTTTGCCCCCGACCCACCTCGTGCACCCACACCATTACCTGGTGATACCTCTCGATTGTGGTGATAATAATACCTACCAAAATGATTATTCAGCCATTGACTGCATTAGTGGTGTAAATCTAGATTAGAAGACAGTGACAGTGAAGTAGACTCGTACAGTGAATATGGTTGCAACGATTCATTGCACCATACCAGAAAAAGGCGGAGAGTTTCTGATCAGGAAACAGAGGCAGCAGTTTCCTCAATTTTACCAAAACGATTAAAATCTGATTTAGAACAGGAACAATGCTCAGGCTATTTTAGCGAACCCAAAATTTTGTGTTCATGTGGGTTCGATCTCACCTCTTGTCGTTGTTCTGAGCAGTCAGCGGACGACGAGATTTGAGCATGGAAGTTGACCACATAACTTCTCTTGTGTCTATCTTGTTTCAATCAGCAACAACAAACAGATTTGTGTTCGACGCAGGCCCACCACAAAGCAGATTCCGTTGGCCTCCTGTGATGATACTGATGGCGTAGCGAATTTGTATATATTGTGATATATCCTCGCTTCAAATGCGTCCTGCATGAATCGAGTTCGGCTCTTCTACAGCGATTGCTTCAAGTACCTGATGCTCCATTAGCCGACCCCATCTCCCAACCCCGACCCTCGTCTCTCTTAACTGTTGCTGCTGCTGTTGTTTCCGTCTAGTCAACACTTTCTGCCTTCGGTATTCTACCATCCTTTGATGTTTTTAAGGCTACATTGAACCGTGCGAAAGAACAAGAGGTACAATACTCTACGGATTTCTGGCGAGGGGTTGTAGGATTCCGCAGTACAGACGATGTATTGAAGTATGTTATAGACCTAAGCTTTATAAAGGCTCACATATACCGCGAAGTAGAAGAAGCAACACGTTCAGAAGATAAGCAGCGGTTATGGGTAGTGAGTCTTGTGGATGAGTGGTGTGACAAGCGGTATTATATCATGTTACACCATACCGACTACTCGTACCCTACGGTCGAAAATGTAAATCTTGTCATCATGGACAAGTATTTTTACCACTATTAATATATATCATGACGAGGTTTGTAGTGAGATTGTGGCTAAAGGTCTGCGTGAGTATTTAATAGAATTTAGAGAGAGTATCATTTGCTAGGCAAAAGGAAAAATATGGGCACATGTTTCTCTCAAATAGTGTGCCAGAGTGTGAATAAAATGTGTTTAGTTCGTGAAAATGCACGAAAATGTCTGGTTGGTTGGTAGATAAATGGGCATCCTATTTCGTAGCAGAAATTGTGAAAAGCTTAAAAAATTACTAATTGGAATTCAGAAACTTAGAACATATATGTTTTTTAGCTAGAGAAAGAGAGTGAGAGCGGAGGGAGAGAGAGCGATAGATATAGTTTATTTTTATTTGTCTATAACTGTGTTCTCATTTTTATGGTTGGAATATTCGCTTATTTCTCTTTTCTGTTTATTTTTCTTGATATCTAAAACAACAAATAAGAATAAAATAAGACATACCATATATATATATATATATATATTATATATATATATATATATATATATCGCCATAAGTCACCTAATCTCCCTTCCTGAGAATGTCATTTAGTCAATAATTACATGCGATTTTCGTTTTTTTCTTTGTGGATTTTATTTTTTGTATTACTAATTAAATAACTGTATACGCTATGTGTAAACTTCAGGGTCTGAAAACATAAATAATTTATCTGTGAGGGGAACAAATTATTAAATTAAGGGAATCTAATGTTTAAGATGATGGGTGCTGATGGATCGGTGATCATGTTAAACTATAGGTCTATGTAGAATGAGGCATTTGGCGCATTTTCCACACGATTACGAGAATTATAAGCCCACGTTTTTAAATGCGCTTGTAGCAATGTGATGAATTAGGAATCAGTTTCTCAAGCCTCGTGTTTACTAACAGCAGACCACTATATATATATATATATATATATATATATGTGAATGTGGCCATATTTTTTTATTTATTCTGCGTGAAATTATGTGGTCTTTACAACGAAAAGCAGTGTTATTGTTAGTTTAGTTCTTACGGATATAGTTTTAAATGTATTGCTTAAAACATCGGATGCAATATTTAGAATAGGGTATTTTTTTCTTTTTAAATCATCAAAGACTGGAAAGAAGATTTTTTCGTAACTTAGAATAAAAAGAGAATTAAAAAAAGTTAATTAACACTTTGTTTCCCCCATAATAATAATAGTGATAATAATGACCACGGGAATCTCTGTAGGGGTCTTATAATTTTCGTACAAATTTCTTCGTTGGGCGAGGAATCAGTATGATTGTAATTGTGGAGGAAGCCTCGGATCAATTTGAAATTTTTACTCTCAACACCCTAGTGATTAAGAATATTTTAAAAGTTTTGCTTATGCAATAGAAGTCGGGGTACTGTAAAGTTTAAAAATTACTAATTGGAATGTTCGTAATTTATTTACTAAATATTATAATTTGTAAAAAGTTTTAAAGAAATTACTAATTGGAACACAACAAATTTGGAAAGAGCTTCTGTAATAGTTGCCGGACACAATGTAGAAAGTGTACATGAAAGACCTCAATAAGTAATGCATCCCATGCAATTTCTGCCCGCCCGTGCTGCAGCTTAGTTCGGTTTCCACGTTAAACTGTAGGTCTAAGGCGGTGAAAAACTTGAACATTGTTAGAATGAATTCGGTGAAAAGGAAAACTGAGTTAGCTATTATTATTACTACTATAATTTGTACCACCCTATATATATATATATATATATATATACACTACACAGGGCGTCCCAAAAAAATGTATACACACTTTAAATACTTATAAAGGCAGTGTTTATTAAAATACATTTCATTTTCAAATGTAATAGAATCTACAGACATTATTTAATTGTTTTGTCAACGCCTGTTTTCAAACTGACGTCCGTTCTGGTCCAGGCACTGCTGATAACGCGAAGCAATGGAATCGCAAACATCACGAAACATTTCGTTTGGTATTTGTGTGCATTCTCGTTCAATGGCTGCTCTCAATTCAGCGACTGTTGCAGGTTTTATAGCGTAGACTTTGTCTTTTAAGTATCCCCATAAAAATTTGGTGTGAGGTCTGGTGAACGCGAGGGTATTCTACGAAACCCTTCGTCCAATCCACATCCACATCGTGCCAAGTACCACTCGCAATACTCCACTCTTCGGTCCGGATCATCTTCATTAATAGCATGGACTAATCTTGGAATGTAACTTTTCCATTGACAGCGCTTCAAAATGCGTTGGACAGACGATTCTGAAATTCCTACCTCACGACTCGCTTGCCGCACAGATTTTCTTGGACTTGGTGATACGTTTCCAGTACTCTTTTGCTTTGTGGGGCTTGTCGATGTCCGTGGTCTTCCGGAACGCTTCTTGTGGACATTCTGAACAGTTCCATCGGCTTCAAACTTATCTCTAATTCGAGTGATGGTAAGTCGCGTTGGTGGATCTGTTTGAAACTCCCTCCTAAACTGTCTTTGCACTTCAACTGCGTTTTCACACTTCCAGTAGCATTTTAGAATGAATTTCCTTTGTTCAAAGCTTAGTCTGACTGCCATTATTAATTCTAATGGGTTTAACTTGGAAAGAAAGAAACATCAATTGAGCTATCAGCTGTTAAAGTGTGTATACATTTTTTTGGGACGCCCAGTGTATATATATATATATATATATAATATATATATATATATATATATATATATATATATATATAGAATTTTAAATTTAGTTTTACATTCATTAGGAAAAGTAATTTTATTCAATTAACTGATTTAAAATAAAAACATTAATTTTGAATATGATACCATACAAATTAAACGTAAAGACATATAAACAACGAAGTTAATAAAATTATTTATATACAGGAAAAGCAATCGCATGAAGCGAGTGGAGATGGAAGCGTGTGTTTCGGTGAAAGTCTGACCCACATTCTGAAATGTCTACTTTGTGGTCAGTCTTTGCCTCGAGGGCTCACTTGCCTCCATTTTTTCTTCCAGAGATTTGAAAGGAAGAAAGCAATTAGAACGACGTTTAAATAATTATATTATATATATATATATATATATATATATATATATATATAATGTGTGTAACGTTATTTTTCTGCATGCAGTCTGATTTTTTCAATCGGAAGAAAGGATTGTCACAATTAAATAGACAGAACAAAGTGAATGTGTTCATTTCCATTTTATTTATTATTTAATATAATCGTGTGTGTGTGTGTGTTTCACCTGTATTGATGTTTACATTTTTTATTTTAGTTTTTGATCACTCCTCGTGTGTAAAGGATTGTCAAAGTAAATAGAACGATGTTTAAATAATTATTGTTTTTTCTTATATATATATATATATATATATATAATTATATATATATATAAAAGGTGGTTATTTTTCTGATACAATTTGTTTTTCATTCGCAAGAAAGGACTGTCATAATTAAATAGAGTTAATATCGGGTTTCGTTTTAATAGTTAACTCTCTTTCTGTTTATTGATTTTCTTATATATATATATATATATATATATATATATAATATATATATGGTACGGAGAAAGTTCACTTGCTTTTGTAACTCGTGTGAATGAAAAAGTATTTTATTTTCAATATATTTAACGTTTTGACGATTATACGTTTCGTATATCTTATATTATTTTTTATTTTTTATTTTTTTTATCATTCCATGTATATTTCTTCGTCTGAATAAACAGAATGCTGTAATGGTGTTTTATTTATTTCAGATTAAATGTATTTCTTTTATTGCTAAAATAATTAGCTCTCTTGTTGAATAACTTTAAGGAGAAAGTTCACTTGCTTTGGTAACTCATGTGAATTAAAATAAATGGTGGTAGCTGACAACTATCCTCATATAAATAAAAAATTAAAATAAATGGTGGTATTTAGCAACTCTCCATAATATAAATAAAAATTAAAATAAATGGTGATATCTAGCAACTCATCCTAATAATGTATACCTGAACAATTAAAAAAAAAATGGTATCTGGCAACTCAACCTACCTCTATATAAGACCTGCTCGGCTTCGGGAGCCTCATAATGATGTGAACTTCGGCGGAATAAATATCTCTACTTCCTTCTTAGGTTAAGACTTAGGTTAGTTTCCCTTTGGGGGAGTGAGGACATCCCAACTTCTCCCCCAAAGACCTCCGTCTCTCCTTTCTCTTCCTCTCTTCGGTTAAGGCTACCCCTTTGGGGGGAGGTCATCCTCCCTTCTCCCCCGGAAGACCCCTTCCCTCCTCCCCTTCATTGCATACCCCCTCTCCCTTCATTGCATACCCCTCCCCTTCATTGCATACTCCCACCCCCTTTACAACATCCCTTTGGGAAAACGTAATGGGGAACTCCAACGCAAAACTAATGTGGGAATCGTTCGTAAAGGTATTTAGGACTATAAATGAGGAATGTGTACCGTACAAAATTAAGCGTGCGAAAGTAAACAACAAGCCCTTGTGGTTTACTTCTAGAGTAGGAGACATTATAAAGAGTAGAGAGAGGGCTTATAGGCTATACAAGTCCGATAAAGATAATCTGTTGTTACGAAACAACTACATATCTCTAAGGCGTGAAGCTAAAAGTGTAATAAAAAGTCAAAACGCGAATTTGAAATCTCCATAGCTCGTGACGGTAAAGAAAATCCCAAGCGATTCTTTCAATACGTCAATAATAGAAATCCAGTAAAAAGTGTCTTAGGTCCATTAAAAAATGGAAATGGAGATCTAGTCTCTGAAAACAAGGAAATGGCTACCTTGCTAAACGAATTTTTTACGTCAGTTTTTACTATAGAAGATGTAACGAATATCCCTACGGTCATAGACATAATACCTTTTGATAATGGTAATATTTTGGATAATATTGTCGTTAGTGAAGGGGAAGTAATGCGCTATATTGATAAAATGAAAACGCGTAAATCACCGGGTCCGGATTCCATATATCCCATACAACTAAAAGAATTAAAAGATAGCATTGTTGTGCCGCTAACAAAGATTTTTAATGCGTCTATTTCTGAGGGGTGCGTACCAGATAATTTCAAGTTAGCGAACGTAACACCTATCTTTAAGAAGGCGATAAAGGTGCGGGCGGGAAATTATAGGCCAATCAGTTTAACGTCTGTTGTAGGTAAGCTACTGGAATCAATAATTAGGGATCGTATAGTCGAACACTTAGAAGTGCATAATCTGGTCAGAAATACGCAGCACGGTTTTAGGCGAAACAAATCTTGCTTAACTAATCTTTTAGAATTTTTCCAAAGCGTGGTTAACGTTTACGATAGACATCGGGCGGTTGATGTAGTGTATTTAGATTTTCAAAAGCGTTTGACACCGTGCCGCACAAAAGACTGATTGAAAAAACTAAGGCTCATGGAATCAGGGGTGTAGTAATAAATTGGCTAGAAGAATGGTTGCGAGGCAAACAGAGGGTGGTCGTTGATGGAGCGGAGTCGTGTTGGGCTAATGTAGCGAGTGGCGTTCCTCAGGGTTCTGTATTGGGCCCCTTGCTTTTTCTTATATATATTAACGATTTAGATGTCGGCCTAGTCAGTACAGTTTCAAGTTTGCGGATGACACGAAGCTGGTGGTAGGGCGATTAATGACGAAGATAGAGGTAAAATTCAGGAAGATCTGAATAAAATCGTTGATTGGTCAGTCACATGGCAAATGAGATTTAACGTGGATAAGTGCAAAATTATGCATATAGGTTCGCGTAACGGTAATTTTGCGTATAGTATGTCAGGGAAAGATTTAACAAGCGTAGAGCAGGAAAAAGATTTAGGAGTTATAGTCACTGGTGATTTAAAAGTAGCGAAACAAAGTACAGCGGCGGTCAATAAGGCGAACAAAGTGTTAGGTTTTATAGCTCGAAATTTTGAGTACAAATCGCGCGATATTATAGTTCCTCTTTATAAATCATTAGTTAGACCCCATTTGGAGTACGCGGTCCAATTTTGGAATCCGCATATGCGCAAAGATATAGACAAAATCGAAAGAGTTCAAAGACGAGCAACTAAGATGATTCCGTCTCTTAGGTCAAAGTCGTACGAGGATAGGCTTAAAGAGTTAAAATTGACTACACTCGAGACTAGGAGGTTAAGGGGTGATCTAATCCAGGTTTTCAAAATTATGAATGGGTTTGATAACGTAGATAGAGATAGCTTTTTCGAAATATCTCAATATAATAGGACTAGAAATAACGGGTGTAAGTTGACAAGTAGAAGGTTCGAGACAGCAGTTGCGAAAAACTTTTTTACGCATAGAATAGTAAATAGCTGGAATAGTTTGCCGGTAGAAGTAATTAGTAGCACGTCTATAAACATGTTTAAGAATCGATTGGACGCGCATGTTGATAGAGAGGGTATAGTTTAAGGTAGTAAAATTAAGGCTTTGTGGGGATAGATCCCACAGCTCAACACAAGTGTTGTGGGATATAGGGAGGCAGCGTCTTGGGTTAGGGGATACTCTCTGTCCTTACACACCCCATTTAAAGAGATTCCTCTGCCGAGCGGTGCCCCCCATAGTACTGTGAGGTATTGAAAAACTCATGATCTTCACTTGCCCCACAAACACCTTTAAATGGGAGACCCATAATGGGTGCACACACATTTCTACATTACTGTACAGTCTTTACAGCCACACCTACACTTTTCCTCGTATGTGTATACACAATACACGATTACGAACACGGTTAGGTAGACCAGCCATGAGTGGATCCTAGGGTCTTTGTTGGTCTGAAACATTATAACATTATTATAACATTGATCATTATCTCTGCAACATCTCTGCACTCGTCCATTTTGTGTCCATACTACTGGCGCTGTTGAAACTGACAAAGTAGTTTCTTGCATACAAGGTCTGAACTTTTGTCGAGAGGCAAAATACGACCGTACGACCAACACGCACGCGCGCACACACACACACCTTTCCGGCACAATTTTTCATAAATCATGAAGTTTGGTCACAATTATAAATGTTTAATAATTTTTTACCAAGATGAAAAAAGTTTTGGTGAACTGTAAATTATTTTAAAGAAAATGCCAAAAGTTAAAAGTGAAAAATGTATAAACCAATATGAAGTATAAAAAAAAAAGGTATACAGAGGATTGACAAAAGTAAACGAACACCGCAATGATTGTCTTCAAAATCAAATGGCTTTAAAGTTCATCATTGGAATGCCAGAACGAAGTGTGTCACCTTTACACAATGCAAAGGGGAAAATAACATCGATTCTAAATACATTAATTCGCTAAATTTATTATTATTAATTGACGTTTATTTATTAAATAAAAAACCACGGACGAACCAAATGTGTCTATTTACTTTTGTTAACCCGCTTTTACCTATTTTTCACACTTCACCTTTTTTTTTATAGTTTGAACCATAAATTATTCTAAATTACGCTTACAGGTGCGCGCAAATACAGGCTTTAACTCTAAACTTAAATAATATTTATCAGCTACTTTGACACGGTCGACGTAAATTGTAAACAAAGGAAAATGGCTGTATTTTGATGTTTTTCCAAGTAACTATACGAAGTATTAAATGAGCACACTCCAAACACAACCTTATACTGCTTTCTTCCGCTGAGACAAACCAAAAGGACACCAAGACACCACCAATCTGCCAAGTCTGCTATATATTACTTTCAAATATTCTTTGAACAGCTATCACGCGTTACTTTAATATGGTATAACAATAAACAGTATTATAGTGTAAGTTTTTAGTTTTGCATACTTAGGGTAAAGTTGCCAATACCGTAACAGTATTTTGTAGGGAGTTTTATTTAAGTTGAGTGCGTGACATTAGGACCGATAGGCGACCATTGGCAACTTCACTCTAACAAATCTGGAAAGTTCTCACGTTTGACGGATTTCAATCGATTTACACTGAAATTGACAAAAAGGCCAAAAAATGCTAAACAAATAAATTGAACTCGGACGAAATCCATCTTTTCCTATTCTTACATGTTTTGTTTACGTGTAGAAAGTCCATTTATAGTTATGTAGCAAATCCATTTATATAGCTGTGTAGAAAATCCATTTGTAGCTCACGTGTAGCAAATCTCTTTATAAATAAAGTTTGCGATGGATCAACTGGTGCATGGCTATATTGTTTTCGTAGGGTATAAAGTGGCTGTATGCATATGCAAATGATAAAAGGATTACAAAGATAACGAACATTCAAAATCTCAAAGTGCGACGATTATATCAGCTTCCGGCGACCTTCTGAGGTATAAAACATTAATACACGGTGTCTCAAAATTTTCCGTGCGCCTACATATAGATTAACAGGGACTTTTGAGACACCCTGTAAATGGCGATCTAACAAAATAAATATTAAATTAACTTGGACCCCAAACTAAAAAAATAAAATAATAAAAATAAAATTAATAATATATTAAATGAATACTAAAGGCTTTAAGACGAGTGTAACTGCATTTAATTTGACATTTGTATCATTGACATTTTAAATAAATTTAAAAATACTCCCAAAATAATGAAGGTAATGATACAAATTACGAAGATCCTCTTAATTAGGTTTTGTTATCGCGATTTTGGCGCGTTTCCCTCTACGAAAAGGTCGGTGGAACAAATGGCACCAATAATGATGTCACTCCAGGGCCATAGATGCCTCCAGGGATATAAATATGGCACTGCATTTGCATATGTCCGAGACCACAATCATCCTAATGCAAATCATTGGATGGAGGAGAAAAGCAAAAGTGATAACAAAATGTTTGATTCACGCCCTCTATTCATATGAACGATTTCTATTATTATCAGTTATTATCATCATTATTATCAGTAGTAGTAGTAGTAGTTTCAAAACTAATTATTTTTAAAAGATTATCGGTTTACCTTCAAAATAAAATTCCCTTCCATTTGTTTTAAAATTCTTAATGAGCCCAAAATTATTTTTAAAAAATCTCGAAATATGAAAATTCCATTATTAGGATAAAGTATATATATATATATATTAACAATAATAATGTTCGTCCATAAGGAAAGCAAATGAATTAAAAACAGTTGAAATAAGTCCTCAAATTGGGAAGAGGGAAATTAATTGAAAAACTTAGAAATCGCAATTAAAATTAGCGAACGAGTGTTCCGAATTTAGTTCAACTCGGTATATTTAACCCATTATTTGAGCGACCAAATTCTCTGTTAAGATTAATTAACATTCTTTAACATAGTTCTGAACTATCGAAATATTCATTTGCTTTAGCTCTTATCCGTTATTGGATAACAGAACCAATATATACAGGGTGTCTCATAAGTCCAGTCTCAGGAAAATTTATTTTAAATTAAATTTACAAAAGTAATACGTTAGAAGTAAAACAAATGTTTAAATTGATGTCTTGTTTTGGGACCTTTTTTGGAACCTCTTTTGGGAACTTTTTTTACCTCAGGTGTGTAACTCGCTTCCATATTAGCTATTGCGTGTTATTATACCCGCAACCAAAAAAAAAGGTCCAAAACGAGACATCAATTTGAACATTTAGTGCAATTCTAATGTATTAATCTTGTAAATTTAATTTAAAATAAATTTTCCTACGAGACCGGACTTATGGAACACCCTGTATATATATATATATATATATATATATATATATAAAATACTCGAATAGAAAATACAGTCGTATCGAAACATTACAGTTAATATAAAAACAATTATAACGATTAAAACAAATATTTACACAAAACAGTAAAATTAATTATTAAAAATCTTTTTTTTTAAACTAATAAAAATATTTATTTTTAGAAAATTACTACTTCTGTTAATTAAATTCGTATACTTAAAAAACATTCTTACGAGAGTTCGTAAAATACATAAATAAAAAAAAAAAGAAGGGCACTTCCAGCCCCCGGAAAAATGCGTCCACCTATCACGACAACCTAATGCCAACTGAGGGATAAGAGTGATCGGAGTCCTACATGCTTATGAAATATCGACAGGAACGAAAACTCTTTCTTGTTTTTCTGTTCCAGAAGAAAATGCACTCTGTACAGTCATTCGATCAAAGTATATATGCAACCTGCATATATGTATATGTATATGTATATATATATATATATAGTGTTCAAGAAAGGTCGGAAGTGAAATACAAATTCGTATCTCTTAAATTTGTGCGATAGCTTGTAGCCAGCCAGACTCACCAAGTTTACGAACCCCAATTCACACTATTATCAACAACAGAATCTTTGATAATGTGGCTCGTGAAATAACGCGTTTTGGTACATACAAGCTGCAATTGCTCGCGTAACTATTCCAAGTGGCAACGAGAATGGAATTTGCCACGGACAAGCTTACCCGTGTATTGACGATGAAAACCAGTTTTCGCGAAAATTTGTTTCTTGCCTAAAGCAACATTTTAGGAAGGGTGAATCGTCATAACTACCGCGTTCTCGGGAAGAACAAATTGACAAGGAGTCACTGACCATGAAAATGACTCCAATGTTGAATGTGTGTTGTGGTATTATGAAGGACAGAATGACTGAGCCGTTCTTTTAACCCTTGTCAGGAACCTTCAGTTTACTTATGTTGTTAGAGCCATCGGATCTATACGATCCCCAGGCCTAAAATCTTACAAAAATGGTGCTATAAAAAGTCTGTAATGAAACAATGACACGAACGAAACATTGTATTTCATATTTAACAACTTTTAACGAATAATATCATCTCTTTCAATGTTTTGACCCCCATAATGGTTCCTGCTGAGAGTTAAAGTACTGAAACAACGATGAGTGCCACTTCATATCAGGATATGTTAGAAAACGATGCCAGATCATAAGTGACTCGCGTAATTTTTCCACACGAAGGATCGTTCATTCACTCCAATTAACAATGTGCGTACACATCTGGAAGAACAATTTCTTAACCGCTGGAATGGAGGAGATGGTCCCCTCGTCTGAACCCGAATATTTGCTGCGATGAACACCAAATCTCGCAAATGGAGCGGGATGCTGCAGAGGGTCGAAAGCGGGTCGATCCCGAAAACTTCTAAAGAAATTTAAAGATAAAGTAGTGTCATCCCTACACTCGATCAAAGCAGAGAGTATCGGTTTGATATGTGTCGAGCTACAAATGAAATGATACACGTAATCTTCCTCAAAATTCTCAAAATAACTTGGTGGATTTAACAGTTAAAGTGGCACTTTTTATTTACCTATTTTGCTAAGGATCATTGTGGCACGCCAGTACGATACAACTTTTAACCACAGAGAGAGAGAGAGAGAGAAGAGAGAGAGAGAGAGAGAGAGAGAGAGAGAGAGAGAGCCTTTAATAAAGTCGACTCTCACCTAACCTAATTTAACTTAATATACAAAACTCAATTTGTTTGAGACTATTTTCCTGCGTTTTCACACACACACACGTGCGCGCGCGCGTATCTCCGCATAAGCGAGGTACCGACTTTTTTAAAAATCCATATATCTGAAAAACTAATTTAACCTAATCTTAGTGCCATCGAGCTTACCAGGGGGTGATGACAGTTTCGGACGTAAGTGAGGGTCGAAGGGAGGTTTCTCCTAGTCATTAAATAGTGAGGTACTCGCTAATTTAGCCTAGCCTAACCTAAACGAATCAGGAACAACATATATATTTTCTGACATTAAAAATGTTTCTTTATTTTTTATATAATTTTTGTTCTATTTTTAGGTACCAAAAGTGTTACCTCGCAAATATATTACCTCGCTACATCCGCAAGTTATCATACACTCGACCTCACTTATGCCCACTTAACTACGCGCATGTACACGTTCGTTCGTTTTACTAAACTTCTGAGGTAACCGCCTTTAACATCATTTAACCCGAGTTCAACTAATAATTTTTGAGCTATTTGAATTTTAAATTCATAAAGTACCTCACAACCAATAAATTAATGGGGTAGGGCAATTTTTTTACCTCTGTTTTTTTTGTACTACATAAAACGGTGTGTTTTCAAAACGAAACAGTACAGCTTTAAGAACAGTAAACAAAAACCACACACACAAATATATATATATTAATTAAAATTGTTGAGGAAGGGTGTTAATTATTTATCTGCGCAGGCACAAACACAGAGTGAAATTAAACGCGTAAGAGGATTAAGGCGTAAGAGGATCAGTTTTACTTCCTAAATAACCGGTGTCGGGCTTTGTGAACTTCCCGTAAAGAACAAGACTTTCGTTTTAAGACTTTATGAGAACTTCATATATAGTCTTTTCAAGGTTGTACATATTGGTATAATATATTGGGTGAGTTTTTAAACATGTCACACTTTAAAAGGTTTGGATTTTTTTTATTAACTGAAATAAAAGCATGAAATGTTTACTCTACCTTCTCTACAAATGGGGAATTAGTCTCCCTGGCTTGGTTGGGCTCGGTTCGTCGGATTCCGCGTTAAATTGTAGGTCTAAGGTGGAGTGACAAGTTTGGTCTTCGTTCGAATGAACAATTCGAGAGGAAGCAAAACCAAGGTTAGTGCGAAGCAGCTCATTAACTCGTTGTACACGAACAACAAAATTTTTTAGTACTCTGGACAGAGTATCTGTTGAAAATGAGAAATTTCTTGTTCAGTTGATGTTTTCAATTCTTCTTTGTGTGTCGATTCTGTTTAAACAATTTATCTTTTAAATAACCCCACAAATAAAAGTCACAGGGGTTTAGATCTGGTGATGTTGGTGGACATGATAGTTCTTTATCAGAAACAGCATGAAATCTGTTGGACAGGACTTTTCTGTCCAAAGTATCATGTAAGTAAGTAAGACGATATCACATAGAATATGTTTTGCCCTAGACTACTAACGATGTGTAGAGAAAGTACAATAAAATTTCATGCTTTATTTCAATTAATACCAAAAATATAAACCTTTTAAATGCGTTTAAAAAAATCACCTGATATATATATATATATATATATATATATATATATATATATATATATATATACAGGGAAAACCCGATACTTAAAGAAAACGAAAAACTTGGAAAAAACACTACCATTATCTTTTCTTCATTCCTTGGGAGCGTTTTGGAAGAGTGAATTTCATTATCAGGAATTAAAACATTCGTACGTCTAATTTTACACTAAATTATACTATAAACATTTACATATTAAATATCAAAGTAAAAAACAGATTCAAATGAATCTATAAATTCTGCTTCAGTCATAGTATAATGAACACCTCAAAGAAAACGCACTCATACTACTTGAAGATTCAAAACTATTATATCTGAATTCGGTAAACAGTGATTCTGCTGTTTTCGGATTTATATCATATTTACTGCTGGCAAGCCCAGTAGAGGTCAAATATGAGACTGGAGGGCCACTGTGTAGTGTACACAGGGATGGCAAACGTAAACAGACACCTTGGGTTTTTTCTTAGTTTTTGATTTGATAATAAAAGTCACTAAATTGATAACAAATCTATTGAATAGATATATTCAGAATCGTGTTGCTTTCCCCTTTCCATTATGTAAAGGTGACACACGTTCTAGAATTCCATTGATGAGCTTTGCCATTTGTTCTTGAGGACAATCATCATCGTGCCTATTTACTTTTGTCAACCCTCTGTATAGAGACTGAGCACGTGGAGTTTGGTGTTTTACTGGGTAACGTCGTGGCCAATGTCGTAACACCGCTTCCCGTCGATCAGCGAAGTTGAGCGACATTGGATCTAGGTAGTGATTAGGTGGAGGACCGTCCTCTACGTTCAGATTACGTAGCGACCTTTAGATCGTTCGGATTCCTCGTAAAGCTTTAGTAGGTCTCCTCTGCCATATGACCTTAAGTAGATATTGCGAATGAGATTAAACAACCCCATCATTACATTTTTAGGTGCTTTGCTGAATGGCCACTTTATTCTATAAATGCGTTTAGTTAATTGTTTATAAACGCGAGCGTTTAAGTATATCTCTCGCTTCAGGTAGTTTCGGAAAAAAGTTCGCATAAAACTAAATTTCTAAGCATAAAAAAAATACTAATTAGAAATACTTTTCTTTGTGCATTTTAGTCTTTTTGGTGACACGAATAAAAATTCTTAGCGAACTTTATTCCGAAACTACGCGCGTTAACCGACGCAAATGGTTGCGTTTGTACTGATAAACACAATATATATGAAATATTTCCCATTTTCAAACGAGGGGTAAACTGATAAAGGTAAGTTCAGTAGATCTCACATATAAAACTGCAGTGAACAGAAATTCCTGCACGATTAGCTTCTGTATAAAGAATTTTAATCACCGTTACGATTACCGTTGATGGCCGTTACGATTACCGTTGATGGTGTTGGACACTTCAAAGTAATAATTGCTACACAAAAAGAGCGAACCATTATAACAACCAACCCAAATGGTTGATTAAACTGTGTAACGATTGACCCTATCCATGCTTTTAACGGTAACAAATCGAATGGTGTAATTTTAACGCTGTTAAATAAATTATTTGAATTTATTATCAAATAGTTTAGTGTGTGTGTGTGTGTGTGTGTGTGTGTGTGTGTGTGTGTTCTCAGAGGAACACTGGTTCTATATTTTATTTCCATTACCTTGCTATTTACCCACCCGACATGTGAAGTGAGGTACTGTTTATATTCAAACATCTCAAAAGTTATTGGTCGTACGTAGGTGAGGTTAAGTTAGGTTAGATTAAGTTAGTTTGTTAAAGAAGTTGACCTGTGTGTGTGTGTATTAGAATCAATTCTTTCTCGCTCTTATACATTTTAACTGGAGCCATGCAAACACCACAACTTGGGTTCCTGGCGCATACATTATAAGTTCGTGGCAAGTTCTGGTAAACATTCTAAACTTTGGAATGAAAATCAAATTTTATTGAGCTTCGAAGTAAGAATGAGGCACTCAAATCGATTTTCCCACAATGCATCGGAAAAATTGTGAAAATTTTATTTCTTAAAGAATTACAGTTTGTAATAGTCATGATTCAATCACGGTACGGGTCTCTCGTTTCAAAATCTGGGCTACGTCGTGGCCACGTGAAAACACCGCTTCCCGTTAGATCAGCGAGTTTAAGCGACGTTAGGTCTGTTTAGTAGCTGGATGGGTGACTTTCATCCCCGTTCGGATGACGTAGCAACCTTTTGATGGCTCGGATCTCATTAAGTCCACTTCGACGAGTAACCTTTGCCGTTACGAAGGCGGTGAAAAAAAAACACAAAATTATTTTATCCAGAAATTTGTAATAGCATTATTGTAAAAATTCTTGGGAACTCTTTAGAAAATTCTTAGCCTAAGGAACTAATTACCTCTTTTAATAAGTAATCCTCGGTTTAAAAATTATATATTTCTAACTTCTAACATTTTCTAGGCGATGATCCCTTAAAGGCCAGTCCTCGAAGCGAGTCATTTATCCGTTTTTTGGAAATTAATTATAAAAACGTAACAACCTCGGAGAGTAATTTTTCATCTTCATCCAAAGGAGAAGATTTGGCTTTAAAAGAGAAAAATTCCTTTCCAACCGATAGAGGTCAGGTTTGAAAGACGGTCTCAAATCGGGTGTAAAGTGAGCGCCGGTTCTCGCCTAATTAATTTTTCAGGCTAGAAGAAAAAGCTTTTACAGTGTGTGTGTGTGTGTGTGTGTGTGTGTGTGTGTGTGTGTACTTTACCAAATACGTTAAAAAAGAAATAGAAATCTGCAGCTCGGAGAGATTATTAAATATTTTATGAAAACAGAGTATGACCATACACTAAAGGTAACGATCCGACACGATAAACGTACAAACTTTTATGCAATGTATATATTGCAGCCAAGTTGAAAACCAATCATCTCACGAAATGACATTACTAACCTAACCAGATTAGGCTATTTAAGTTAGCAATGCACAATTAAGTGAAATGACTAAAATATATAAAATTTCGAGACTATGATCCAATATTTGAAGAAATAATGCAAACTTGTGAACTGTTAATTTTAACCTTCCGACCATGAAATACTTTGAAAAATGAAGAAACTAATTTTAGATGACTGAAAGTTCTATTACCTCCTCTTCTGTATTATCTGTGCATCAAAGAGCTTCTACTTTTGCAGAAGATATTTGTACCCCTTCTTATGAAAGTCACTTTCTTTGCCTTTAGGTATTTTTTCAAATGTACTGAACACTGAATCTATATATGTAGGGTGTCCCACAGTCCTGTCTTAAAGGAAAATTTATTTTGAATTAAATTTACAAAAGTAATACATTAGAAATAATAGTCTACAAATATGATAAAAAAAACCCACTCTAATAGACAGAGTTTATTTCCACAACAATTTCGATGCCCACTGGCATCCTCTTCGGGTGGATACAGAAAACGAATGAACCAAAAACAAGGGGGAAAACAGTCCAGGGACCATTAAGAAATTCGCAACCTAGGTTAGATCCCGTTCTCCCGACACCGGAAGGGCATCTTATTTAATAAAATGCCCTTCCGGTGTCGGGAGAACGGGATCTAACCTAGGTGCGAACTTCTTAATGGTCCCTGGAGGATGCCAATGGGCATCGAAACTATTGTGGAAATAAACTCTGTCTATTAGAGTGGGTTTTTATTATCATATTTTGACCTTCACGTAGAAAAGTGAAGTTTTTTGCATTTAATAAAACAAATGTTCATACTGATGTCTTGTTTTGGGACCTTTTTTTTGTTGCAGGTAGAATAACACGCAATGGTTAATATGGAAGTGAGTTACACACCTCAGGAAAAGGCTTCAGTTTGCAACAAAAAAAAAAGGTCCCAAAACAAGACATGAATTTGAACTTTTGTTTTAGTTCTGATGTATTACTTTTGGAAATTTAATTCAAAATAAATTTTCATATGAAACTGAACTTATGGAACACCCTATATATATATATATATATATATATATATATATATATATATATATATATGTTACAGTCAAAGTGTGTAACCAGCCATTTCGCGTAATGGCTGAAACTTTTAATCATTTCGCGAAATGGCTGTTTCACTTGGTCATTTCGCGAAATGACTAAAATCTTCAGCCATTACGCGAAATGGCTGAAATTCCACCTTGGTCATTTCGTACAAGATCATTTGCTCGGTTAGGTCAACTGTATGCCCGGTTAGGTCAACTGCATGCCCTTAACAATTGGTTAGGTTGTCGTGTTATTTTCGTTAAAACTAACGAAAATAACACAACTTAACCTAACCAATTGTCAAGGGCATACAGTTGACCTAACCGGGCAAATGATCTTGTACGAAATGACCAAGGTGGAATTTCAGCCATTTCGCGTAATGGCTGAAGATTTTAGTAATTTCGCGAAATGACCAAGTGAAACAGCCATTTCGCGAAATGACTAAAAGTTTCAGCCATTACGCGAAATGGCTGGTTACACACTTTGACTATATATATATATATATATATATATATATATGGGAAAATCCATTAGTTTTTTTAGTGAAATTCTAATTATTATCGTGGGTTTTTCCAAGGAAGATTGTTTACAATATTTCAGACTTTCAATCTCCATTTTATGTGTAATCCCCTTTAATCCACATACTTATAAAAGATCGTGTGATGAGAGAGAGAGAGAGAGAGAAGAGAGAGAGATTTATCTACCAACCAATTTTACTGTATGAAAGGCTGAACAGCCGAGCTTGCTGCGCACCGCCTGCGTCACTGGGAATCGAACCCGGGGCCGGTGGATCCACCAGGAATCGAACCTAATTTCTTGGGTTTACAAGAAAAAAATATTTGAATGAAATGCTGGTATAAGTTTGTGCGCAGGGTTAAAAAAAAGAGGCGAAAGCGTTGTGTGTTCCCTCGGGTATTGAAATATGCACCAGGTTGTTCTAACTTTTACCTACGCAAATATCAGTAAACTACCCGCTGAAACAGATGTGCCCGACTCAGAACGGTACCAGATGAACCGGGTGTACCCGGCTATATGCGATGGAGAGCGCAAGAGAGCAACTCACTCCTCCACCAAGCCAGGCCTAGAGGCGGCCCACCACCTTGATCTACGTGTGAAGAGAGACCAGCACACCGAACTTAAACGAGGTATTCCAATAGTGAAATAGTGGTAGAAAAGACCGTAGATTTTCTTTAGTAAAATTCCTACGAATTTTTTTTTTTTAATTAGTCATTCATTTACCTTTTTTATTTTCTGAAACATGAGTCTCTTTTACCAAGGTTCGATTCCCGGAGAGGGCAGGAGGCGCGTAGCTCTCCCAGCTCTTTATCCTTCCTTTGGTTGGTACATGAATGGGTACTATAAAAATTCCCCAAATGAGGAGGGATCCTGCAGAGAGGTTGGCTCCAAATCTTATTATATATATATATATATATATATATATATATATATATATATATACAGGGTGTCCCAAAAAAACTATATACTCTTTATAGCATCATATATTTTATAATTTAAAAAAAATATATATATATTGTTATAGCAATTGCCAATGAAAGGTAAATAGTTGTTTGCATATAAAATTTAATTAACTACGCACTTTCAATACAACAAAATCGTGTGGTCTGATGAAGCTACCTTCAAGCTGAATGGCACAGTAAATCGACACAACTGCAGGTACTGGTCACTTGATAATCCACACGTTTATGTGGATAAACATGTTAATTTACCAGGATTAACAGCATGGTGTGGTTTATCATCCAGGGGTTTGGTTGGACCATTTTTCTTTAATGGGACAGTTACCGGTGCCGCATATCTCGACATGCTGCGGACAGAAATTATACCTGCAGTTCGGAAGTTGTTTGGAAACGACGACTTTTACTTTCAACAAGATGGAGCCCCGACCTCATTATCATTGTGATGTCAGAAGGTACCTCGATGAAACGTTGCCTAACCGTTGGATAGGACGAAGAGGAAGCGTTGAGTATCCTCCACGTTCACCGGACTTGACTCCACTTGATTTTTACTCGTGGGGCTACCTGAAGGATGCAGTTTATGGTACAAGACCCGCAACACTCGAACACCTTAAGGATACAATTAGGGAAAAGTGCGGGACCATCACAGCATCCACATTAGTCCATGTCTGCGAATCAGTTAGTCGACGCATTCAAAAGTGCATTCATGCCGCCGGAGAACATTTTGAGCACTTGGCGTAGTTAATTAAATTTTATATGCAAACAACTAGCTATAACATTTTGATCACTTAGATTACTAATTTACCTTTCATTGGCAATTGCTATAACAATATATTGTTTGGGTTTTTTTTAAATTATAAAATATGTGATGCTATAAAGAATATATATTTTTTTGGGACACCCTATATATATATAGAAATATTTGTTGATTAAATTATTTAAAGTGCAAAATATAACCATCTCGACAAATATTCTTTCCTTTTTTTTTTTTTTTGATCCGTTAGATGGATTTTCGCTTTAATTATAAAAGATTGGAACTTATGGGCCACCCTGTATACATATCTATATATATAACTTTCAATGGCGTTTAGAGATTAAACCTACATATTCGTATTTTTGTTATTCAGTTATACAGTAATTAACATTAATCTCATAAATCAGCTTTCTAAAAGTAAATGTAGGGTATCGTAGCCCTCAGTCCGACTTACTTGGGCTTACCTTTGCTTTGAAGGCAGCGAGTCTAACTAGGCCTAGAGTAAGTTACAATAAATCTAGATAGGCTAGCCTAAAAATTCATACTATATTCAAATTATTTCCTACTTTAATTTTATCATCACATATATATATATATATATATATATTAATAAAGTGAGCCCGTCTGGTCTGTTCATACTTTTACAGCTTCTGGGAATATTTTAGTACAGGATGATTCGATAATATAAGTCAAGGACGGGAAAAAAAAAATATTAGTTTGTGGATCAATCTTTATTCTAAGAGAACTCTTTGGTGCTTGAATAATAAATGGGTTCCTTTGGGTCCCATTTCTCTTCAGAGTTCCTTGAGGAGTAAGTAAGTTAGGGAAGGAGAGAGGTCTTCTTATAATTTTCTCTCTAATGTTCCTCTCTGTTTCTTCTAAATCTCGTTACGCTTCAGGGGGTTATTACAGGTACATGAGAGGTTAAAGGATTTACACGGATATTCTGTTTTAAAAATTATCATATGCGGAGGAACAAGCTTATATAACCAAGAGTTATATACAGGGTGTCCCAGAATTAACTATTTCAATGAAATGGGACAAATTTTTTAAAAACACACTTTTATTTATGTTTATCATGTTTAATATGTGTTAAAAATGTATAAATTTCTAAATTTTTTTCATAATTTTATTTTCATAATTTTTTCATAGTTTTTCATAGTTTTATTTTCATTCTCTTTCAGAACCCTATTAATAATGAATACACAAGAACGCATCTTTGTTGTAACATCCCGTATCAAAGGAATGCAATGTAATGAAATCAGAGAAAAATTTACGAGAAGATTCCACAGAACCGGTCCTACAGACAAAGCGATTCGTGAACTTGTGAACAAATTTAAAAGAACTGGATCCGTACACGACGAGGTGGGAAGAGGACGCCCAAGAACAGCACGTAACAGTACCGAACAGGTACGACAATTGTTTGAGGATGAACCAACAACTTCGGTTAGGGAGGCCGGTCGAAGACTCAACATATCCAAGACAACAGTTCATAGAATCTTGCGTTCGACACTGATGAAAAAGGCTTATCACATTCGAGTAAATAAAGTTTTGACTTATGATTTATAAATCTATTTGTTTTTGTATCATAATTTAGTAATAAACACAAAATTATGTCAGTTTTTATTAAATTTGTCCGATTTCATTGAAATAGATAGTTAATTCTGGGACACCCTGTATAATATATAGGCTACAGTATATATGTATACACAGTATATATATATATATATTTATTTATTTTATAAGTCTACCTTATAATTTACGTGTTCTTTCATTAACTTTAAAGAAAATGATTTTTAACGTACACTAAATAATATTCATATTATAAAATAAAATTACAGATTCTTAATGAAATTATAATTTTCAAAGCAAAGACAAAAAAATTATATTCGCTTGAAAGAAGAAGAGAGGGTAATTATTCGTTTTTACACCCAGTCTGTTTTTATGATGAGAACAAACTCGCATTGTTACTGCCGTAGAGTCAGTGACAACGGACATGCTGAAGCGAGTATGGGAGGAATTCGACTATCGTGTCGACGTTGCTCGTGTAACTAGGGGAAGTCACATAGAGCATTTATGAGGTGAGAGACAAAATTTGGACAGTTTTTCTTTTGGTTGATGTATCACAAATCACTCTGTATTTGTAACATTAAAAAATATTCTCATTTGAAATCAGGTGAATCATTTTGAATAGCCCTGTATATATATATATATATATATATTATTATTATATATTAGCGCCTCGTTGGTGTAGTGGTTAGCGTCGCTGACTACGAATCCATCGGCCCCGGGTTCGAGACCCGACGGCAGCCGGCGCGCAGCAAAACCCAGCTGTTCATCCTTCCACACAATAAAGAAAGTGGTTGGTAGATAAATGGGTACCCTAAGTGGCCTAGTGGTTAAGACGCTGGGCTGCTGATGGGGCGTGGTTCGGATTCCACGTTAAACTGTAGGTCTAAGGTGGAGTGAAAAGCTTGACCTTCGTCAGAATGAATAATTCGGGCGGAAGCTAACCAAAGGTGTGTGTGTATATATATATAAGCAAACAACCACAGGGAAAAGGAAAAAGAAACACAAAATCCGAGCGCTTTCGTGATATATTCACATCTTCAGGGACAAGAAAGAGATAGCGAATATCTCTTTCTTGTCCCTGAAGTGAATATATCACGAAAGCGCTCGGATTTCGTGTTTCCTTTTCCTTTTCCCTGTGGTTGTTTGCTTATTAATAAGATCACGTATTATTATGTGATTTTACTTCCGTGGGAAGGACTAGGGAAATACTTGGACTTCAGTTCCCGAAATTAAGAGTCTAGTTCAAAAGTTAAAGACTGGTTTTGCCTCAGGGGTGGATGACCTATCGAATGAGCACTTAAAATACACCAATGAAGTGGGGAATCTGCATATCTCATTGCTTTTCTCAGCTATGCTTGCTCATAATTATAACAAAGATGCTCAGCTTCGCAAATGTTTGTTAATCACACAGTCTCGAGCCTCTCGGAGGTAAGGAGACGTGCTCAATACAGTCTAATGCAAAGAAATAAAAAATCATCCAACCCAGTTATCAAAGCTATTCATCATTCCTGCCATGTCATTTGAGATATTGACTTCATGGTATGAAAAAGTTTGTCTGCAGCTCCACTTAACTTTGACATTGCTAATTTGCATTATTTGCTTTATATTTTTACTATTTTTATTCTTATTTTATTTTTTCAGTTTATATTATTATTATTTGTCATGTGGACTATTGGTTCACCAATAAAATTTTTTATTTTCATATATATATATATATATATATATATATATATATATATATATATATATATATATATATATATATATTCCTGGATGGAATGATTTCATAGCTCCCCTAAAAAGGGAATCAAAGGATGCTTACGATATATGGCGTCTCCATGTGGTAGAGCGAGAATAGGGCCAGTTTACGTGAATATGAGTAGAGGTAGGGCTCAATATAAGGCAGCTGTAAGACTATGTAAATGGGAAGAAGACTTTATTCGAGCATCATAAACCTGCGAGGCTAACTTAGATAATGATAATAAAAAATTTGGAAATTTATCAAGAAAGAAACGGGTGTTAAAACTGCATCTCATCAACAACTGATGGAGTGTCTGGGGAGCTAGAAATAGCTAAGTTATGGAGAACGAAGTACTCAAACATCCTAAACAGCTTGGGGAGAGTTAAATCTTAATATAGGATGCAATGGAACGACATTAGGAGGGGCCAGTGAAAATACGGGGACTTCATTGCGTGAAACTGAGAGTCTGACTAAAGATCTAAAGAAAGGCCTCTCACCAGGGAGAGATGACTTGTCAAATGAGCATTTGAAGTATGCTAATGATGTAATCCGTCTTCATATCTCATTAGTGTTTTCAGCCATGCTCGCTCACACTTATATTCCTGCAGAGTTTATGAGGGTATATATCACACCCCTTGTCAAACATAAGTATGGGAACATTCTCTATCCAGCGATAACTATGGGTCTATTGCTGTTGCCTCCTGCTTCTCAAAATTACTCGAAAATTTTTGCTACGCCGACGAAATTATTATTTATGAAATTTTTTTTATGCAGAAAGGAGATGGTTTCTTTGTTTTCATAATATTTAGCAGTTATTGTAGTAGTATACTGTATATTTACCTATATTTGTGTGTGTGTATATGTAAGGAACAACAAGACTAGTCCGTACGCAAACATTTAATATTCAAAGCTTTCAACATATCCTTAACGTCATATTCAGCACTAAAATGAGAAAAAATATATATATATATATAATTAATAAATAATTAATAATAATAAAAACCAAATATGAAGTTAAAACAATTTTAAAAACTGACAAATCACAAACAGCACAAACTAAAAATTAAAAGAGTCACGTAAAACTAAATTATAAAGTTAATGAATGCAATTAAAATATCGTAAAAGAAACCCATAAAAGTGTCTTAACTTTGCGAGGAGAATAAATTTAAGCAAATAACATTATAAAATAATTAATTTACGGGAACATTATGGACAAGTTTATCATAAAATATAAAACGTTAAAATCTAAAAAACCTTAAAAGAAAACAAATGAGGTACGATTTACGTAATCACAGAAGCAGCGGAGAATGAGGGATGGGAAAGATGGATAAAATTTGTTGAAGGATGTGGTTAATCTGGTTGGTTGGTAAAAATATTTACTGAAGGATGGATTATGAATGGAATGGGGTATGATGATTTATATCTGGTTTATGTTCGAAAATGAGTAGTTTCTAAGAGGGTTAAATCGTGTTTATTAGTTTTTGCGATTATTGAAAAGTTATCAGATCTAATTGGGTAGTCTAATTGATGGTAGTGGGAACGTATAGGCCGTATGTGATTGTGAGGGGTTTGTAAGTCTATTTTTAGTGCGACTGCTAATACCCTTGTGCTCATCGATACAAACTTGGAGTTGGCGTGTGGTCACGCCAACGTAGGACGCTGTGCAATCGTAACACGTATATCTGTAAATAATCAATGAACACAAAGGCTTTGGAATTTTATCTTTAAATTTAAAAAAAAAATGCAATTTTCGTTCTAATATGAAAATACATTTAACATAAATTTGTGGATAAAATCTATTAATTAGTTCATTAATTTTCCTTTTTAATACAAGACTTTCGGGTCCACAATAGGGAAGTTTCAAATATACAACTTTCTTCTGTATTCCAGTTCCGACAGTTTTAGTTTTATTTGAAAATTTTTGAGTTTATGAATCTTTTTATCCCACTGTTAATAAGTTTGGAAGGAAAACCATTACCAAGTAAAAACTTTTTCAGAAATTCCAAATCGGTATGAAGAAGGTGGTGATTAAAAGCAAATCTCGTACGAACGATTTAATTAAGATTGTAAAGATAAGTTTACGTTTGTACTTAAGTGGTGCGAACCATCATATTTCATTCCGAATCGTGTGAAAATGGATTTACAAAAAAAACTGATGTTATGAAATGATTATTGCTACGCGTAATATTTATGTCTGGGAATGGTAAAAAATTATCATTTTTAATTTCAGAAGTGAATTTAATATTATGTTTTGAATTTAAGTATTTACGAAAAAGTTGAATATAGACTCGGGAGATTTAAAAATAGAACAAAGCAATCGTCTACGTAATGACCGACGGAAGAAGGTTGGTTTAAAATGCCGAGGACAGCCTTCCAACCACTTTTTCTCATGGTAAGAAAGGAATAAATTCGCAAATGTGGGTCTGAGGGGTCCTCCTCCCATTGATATCCCGTCTATTTGTATGTAGTGTTCGTGATTGAAGAAGAAGACGCAGTCTTTAGTAACAATTTCAAGGAGTGAGCTATGTTGTAAAGTTAAGAAATTTGAGAAGATGGATACGCAAGTCGGTAGTTTCATTGAGAGGGATTACTGGCGAACAAAAATTTTTACAAAAAACAAAAAAGTGGGTGTGTAAAAACCTGAGTTAGCATGAAGTAGTAGTAATTTGATTTAGAGTTTTCTAATTAAAATCCTAACGCGAGTGGAATTCCAAAAAAACAAATAATCATTGTATATGGCCAAACGCAAGCGAAAGTGATTAAAAATCCGGAAAAAAAATAAAGACATCACCTGTAGGAGCTAATACAACTTCAATGACCACCCACGAAAATGTAGGAGGAATTTGGTCACTTAGGAATATCTATACATAATCTCGTCTTATGAGGAACAGCCCTAAAAGCTAAAATGTACCAAGAAAGACTTCGACCAAAGAGAAGACCTTCGACACAAACAATGAGCGACATGATACTTTGAAGAAGTGTTTTTTGCTCACGTTTATAAATTGGGTAAAAAAAAAAAAATCCCTCACCTATTGTAAAGCAGGGATTCCCTCACCTATTGTAAAGAAGGGATTCCCTCGCCTATCCTTAAATAAAACACTTGTAATTAAAACCTTTAGGGTTTTGGTTATCAGCATCACCATTTATACACGAATTTCAAATAGTGTAAGAAGTGTATATATTGTAGTTCAGGAAAAATTCCCTCCCCCTTTTCCCGGTTTACTAATAAGTAATTTTTTATGAGTTTTGTCCTTGAAATTCTATCTTTTTCGGCAAACTTCTTTCCATACTTGCATCTCCGATAAAATATACTGTTAAAAAAAATATTATATAAATAAAACTGGAGGCAAAATATATACACTGTATATATAGATAGATAGGTAGATATACGAGTGTGTGTTTTATTAACTTCATTTTTTTTTAAATGATGCCATCGCAACCCGACAGGTGTCGTTATTCTGCATGTATCATCTTAGGTCATTCACATAAAAGAGCACTTCTTCAAACCGTGCCATCTTCACTTCTGATCTAGGCACCTCCAGTATTATTACCTGCCTCTCGTAAAATGCAATCATATCCCGTATCGTGTGTGTGTGCTTCCATTCCCGTTCATCAATAAAAGTTTTGAAAATACATTTGGAGGAAAGTCAAGAGGAAGTCTCCATCTATCATCTCCCTCCGCGGAATAAAAAAAAAAAAATAAAAAAAAAATATATATATATATATATATATATATATATATATATATATATATATATATTCTTTGAAAAAGATGAGAATCCATAATTTCACGAAAAACCGGGCGAACAATGGTCATCAAATTTATGACAGACGATTCGTACTCAAAATTGCAAGAACGCATTTTTTTTTTCAAAAAATTCCCTTTTTTCCGATAAAGAATCATTTTCTTCGTAGATATAAAAATCGTTCATGGCGTTTGTACAATCACGATGATTTGGTTTAGTTTACTTTACAGAAAGTTAAATACAGCTTTCGGTTATTTGAAACAGAGATTCGGTGGATGTTTAGAGTAATTGGTAAATTACACTAGACATAATTAATGTACAATTTGGAGCAGTTCCCCATATTTAGTTACCGTTTTCTCTAATATAGTTTTAAAAAAGTTATGGGGGACTTATTTGTTCCTATTATTTACACTGCAAAACTGGGAAAAAGTTATGATTACCTGTACGGTAAGATTGAAAAAATAAAATATTATATATTAGTGGATCTATGGGGGGTGACCAAAGGGGCCATACCCCCCAAAGCTGATAAAAGTGGGGCTAACACCATATTTGGACCCCCAAAGGACACACAAAATACTTTCATATTCTTTCCCTTTTTCTTCATGTTCCTTACAAAGGTGCTCTATATATCTACCTACTTTTTTCTCTTTACCTGAAATCAGTACATTGGTCATGGATTGTTAGAAATTTTGCCAAGGCCCTCAAATTTGGGATGAATGCATGACTGCATCGCATTTCTTTGATGATGAAAAGACATTTTGATGGTGGAGAAAAAGGAAACAGCTGAATGCATTCTAAACATTGCTTTTGGAACACCATAATATACAAAAGACAGGATCTATTCTACCAAGCCTAAGACACATGAAGACCTAAAGACCAAAGTCTATGAAGTAATGAACAACATTCCAGCTAAGCCATTTCCAAAAATTATTGTGTTAGAAAAAAAGTGGCGAATATACTGAACACGTTTAATTAAAGTTAATAAATTGTTTTACGTACCTATTGCGTTTGTCTGTGTCTAGATTCATTATTTTTAGCTTAGAACACTTATTTAGAAATAGGGGCATACTTTGGTGTGTGTGTGTGTGTGTGTGTGTGTTGGGAGTAACGGCGCTACTTTTTAGTAGCAGTAGCGCCACTGCTTTTGAGAAAAAGTAGCGAAAGCAGTTGGATCACTACATTTTAGAGGAATTCCAACCGCTACTCGCTACTTTTAAAGTGAATAAAACCACTTTGTTCTCATAGTTTCCAATAAATAAAAGCAATGAAAATTTAAATTTGGGCCACTAACAACGACGTGGTGGTGCTTGGAAGTCTGCCTGCGTTATCAGTTAGAATGGGCTAGATTTAGCTTGGTCAGCATCAAGTTCCTGATGCTGCCACATACACGTAGTCACATTTATTTTTTTATAAATAAATAATGCGTATTTGACTGTTTTTATTATTTTCGCGAGGGTGTGGTCAAAAGGTAGCATGAAATAGTCCAGTTCTACTAGTAGCACTTATTCCTACATTATTAGCAATCTAATAAAAAAAATGAATTGAATCAACGCAATTTTTACTATCCCACCATTATAGAAGATGTGACGATATATTCGTTTCGTCCTTTTGCCTGCTTTATTCATGTCCTATTGTTCTATACAGGCACAGCATACACCATGTTTTCCTCGCACAGCTGCTCAGCAACTGGAAGCAACAACATAGCTACTGTTTATATACGGTACTGTATATACTTATTATAATCAGCTCGGGCTTTGGCTTGAACTGGCTCCCCCAAACGTGGGGGTTAGATCCGCCAATATATATATATTATATATATATGAAATTACACTTCGGACTAACTTCACAGCATAGTTAAAAAATTCCTGTGATGAAACTCCACTCCTCAAGTATCCCACTGATAAATATTGGAAAGGAACATAAGAGTTTCACAACAGGACTTCTTTAATCAATTATACATCACTAACGAACTGATACTCTGAAACAGAAGTGCAAAAATATATTTCATAACCTATGAATTAGTTACAAATATCAAGATGCGAATGTTCCTCGTTTGATAACAACATGTGGTGCTCTAAGACACACAAAACCATATTGGTGTCTCGCAAAACTTCATATTTTATGATAAACATATAGCTTAACTTTAAGCATCTGATCATTTACAGGGCACCTAACTTAACCGGGCTATAACAGCGTTTGCGCCAAAATATGTTCGTTTTAGATCGTTTCGTTTGAGCCTTTCTCAAAGTGTGGTCCGCGACTTTCTAACAAGAGCTACAAACTCATGGTCAGAATGTACCACCTTCATACTTAAGAATTAAAGTATGAAAGTGGTCCGTTAAATATATTACGTATTCTCAGCTGGTACAACTGGTACGCCAAGCAAAAATTCTGTAGAGAACCGCCGCGCTGGTTTAACCTATTTCAAACGCTAGTGAATCCTTCCTTGCATGCCACTTTTACGCAGTCCATGTAACAGAGCATTTTTTAAACGTTTCCCACTGGGCGACAAAGGCAGATCGGGAAGTGGGGGGAGGATTAAGGCAGGGGTGTGCTGCCAATTTCTTAACAATCGGTTCTGATACAGATAGGGGTGTAAATCGGCGGGCACCAATGGCGCGAGTCATTAAGCTAGGGGGTCTGGGGTGAACATTTTAGCTTTTCCAAACAGCATTTTGTAACATTTTGGCAGAAATTATTTAACATTCTTTATACTCACTAATGACATAATTATCTAAAAATAAACTAATTTTTCATCAAAAAATAAATAAATATTGAAACGACGGTAATTATTCGTTTTTATGTTTATGTTTTTATGATGAGAACAAACTTTTCTGGTCAATTTTGAGGTGTTTTGCACGAATCTGCCATCCGTTTCCTGTGCGAATGCGTAGTTTTCGAGATGTCGTCATCTTGAAAACTACGCATTTGTACAGGAAATGGATGGCCATTTCGTACAAAACACCTCAAAATTAACCAGAAAAGTTTGCTCTCATCATTTTCATTTAAACTAACGAAAATATCATGACGTAACCTAACCAATCATCAAGGGTGTATAGTTGACCTAACTGGGCATTCAATTAACCTAACCGGGCATTCAGTTGACCTAACCGGGCATTCAGCTGACCTAACAGGTTAATATTGGTTATTTCACCTAAATATCTTCTGATCTTTTCGTATTAGGCACTCACTGTCACATTTCAGGCAAGTTAAGGATGAGAGAATAACGCCGTAATTGATAAAAACATCCAATCCTTTGTCTTCATCTAGGGCACATGACGAATCAAGTTCTCAGTCAAAATCACACGAATGGCACGTCATAATTCTATCACAAACACCACTAAACTGAATCCAATTTGAAAAAAAAAAATAGCCAGAACAAAACCCAACCAACTAATTAAGTCGCAGAGTAGCGAAAAAATAGCCCAATCAGAAAAAATATTTTATTAAAAAAAGTACATTTCAACAAATTTGCACAACATAAGATATATATTTTCTTAGTGAGTTTTGAATGGCAATTCAATATATTGTACTGTTTTAACAGCGCGTGAGCGGGTTAAAAGACGAATATTAACCGAAACGACCACTGCTTGTGACATGACTCCAGATTCCTGGGATCTTGGGAGCATTGCTCCAGTAAATTTGACCATGAGAAAAAGTAAATTTGGGTTTGGGTTTTGTTCATCCGCTAGACGTTATGCAATTTTTTTGCGTATACGTTCTTGTACAAACCAATTTTTTTAAATTACAAATTTAGTTATTTTAAGTTTAGTTGGTAATTCCATATTTAACAATTATTTTTATTTTTTGTTAAGCTTCAATGTTTTGATAATTAAAATTTTATTAAAACGTATATTTTTTTAATATAAAATTATCAGGATTGGACTATGTTCCATTGATCTCGGCCAGGTTTGATAAATTGGCCAGATAATTACTTGTGCGGTTTTAAGTAATCCACCATGACTCTAGAATTGAAAAGTTTAGTTAAGTTTAAACTTACTTTTACTTACTTTAACTTACCTACTTTTATTTACTCTTCCTTACTTTTACTAAGTTTAAAGCACTTACTTTTACTTACTTTCATTGTACTATATTTACTTACTTTTACTCACTTTTACCATACTATATTTACTAACTTTTACTTATTTTGTATTTTTTCAGGTAGTCAATAATCAATAATGGATCCTAATATTGATGAAGTTGGAGAGAAAAGTGAGGGTGTTAAAAGGGGTTACTTTTGTGGTCAATGCAAGAACAAATATTCAAAGAAGCAAAACTGGGAGGAACATTTTAATTCCAAAAAAAATATTTGTTACAATACAAGAGGTCCCAGAGTTTGGGCCCACAGCTTAGATATTGCAGTAAAGAAATACCAGGATGAAGTGCAGCAAAGAGATACGGCAAAGCAGTCATTTAGTTTGTTCACAAAATGTGCTAGTGTTAGACCTCAGAAAAATGAACCAACTTCATCAACTGCTAATCTAGAAAATGAAACTTTTTCACTAGATGTTTCACAGACTGAAGAAAGTGCTTCTCCTCCACCTAAGAAACAAAAGGTAAGTGAGGAATCTGCGCATCAGACTAACAAAACTGCTTTAGAGGAATTTGAAAATTCCCAAATCCAGAAGACATTGAATGCAATTTTGCGCCTAACAAAAGAAACTCACCAAGCTGTTGTGGTTAATAAAGAGAAGAGTCAAAATATGCCTTCAAGTTCAAGTGTTGCATCCAAATCTAATAAAGCAAAAAGCAACAAATTTGACATTTCCATAGCCCATTTAAGCAAGTGTAAATCAATACAAGAAATCCTGAACAATGATTTGATCAAATCTACATTCAAATTGGTGGAAAAGAAGGATCTAGGGCATGCTGATGATTCATTTTCAGTACCAAGTGATATAATGGAAAACATTGCAAATAGTGACACTAATATGCCTGATGTAGATATAGCTGTTGAGGATGAAGATGATGATAATCAAGAAGATATTGATGATGCTTCTGATGATAAAATGTTTACATTATATTGCATAGCTTGCACAGACCCCAAAGCATGTGCTTCAGACAAACATTCTAACATAAAAGGTTACTTCAATGTTAAAGATTTAACCTATGTATGCAAACAAGGAGAAAATCAAGAGAGATGGTTTAGAAATCTGAAAACCCACCTGAAGAGACATTTAATTAAACTTCAGCATCATCAAAGAGCTGCTGTTTATGAAGTGATGAAAACATCTTCTCGGAACACTACTAAACGCATAGAAGACATGTGGCAACATCTTATACTACATAATGAAAACAAACACTGCATGGGCTCTATATCCAGTACTTCTAGCTGTATTACATAGGTCAGGTTGTGAGGTTGGAAATTTGAATCATAGCACACATGCGTGCGAGACAATTTGTGAGCTATTAGATAATCAACTTAAAGAACAAACTGTAAAGTGGTTCTTAGAACAAACTTCAGTAACAATAACAGCTGACATTGGAACAATTTTGGGATTAAGCATGCTAGTTGTATTAGTTATGAGTGAAGAAGATAAGACTGTAAAACTTGCTGGGATAAATTTAGTACGCAGCAAATCAGGAGTTTATTTGGCCAATGAAATTTTTGATGTGTTGAAGTCTCCTAATCACTTGAAACTATCTGAAGAAGCAATTAAATCCAAGGTATCTGGAATGGTTGGAGATGGGGCTTTTTGTAAGGACAACGAGCCATTTAAAAACGAAATGAAAAAGTTGTTTGGAGAAAATTTCAAATTTCGATGGGACTTAATGCATCTTGTGAACAGAGCCCACGTTGATGCATTGAAGAAAATTTGTAAACTAAGTGAGCTTTTAGACTTTATTCAGAATCACTCTTCAAATCTGAGATCAGGCCTTGACTATACCAATATGGTTCTTGACAATATCATTGGTTTTAAGAGACCAAAACTCAAATCTGATACTCGCATGGTTAATTACGAATTTGATCAATTTGACAGATTTGTGGAAAATTGTGTGTTTTTTGATCATCCACAAGAGAAAGAAATTAGTGCCAAGTTCTATGTATTGATTTCCTATGTAGCAAAGATTATGTTGCAAGTAGCTCAAAAAACCACAGTTAGTGCAGAATTTGTAGAAAATATATTTTATAAAGAAGGAGGGAAAACTGTTATGTTAAGAGTGATGGAAACAATTTCCAAATTAGCTAATGAAGGAAATGCAAATGATGTAGTTTCTGAATTTAAGCACGATACCACAGGGCAGCAAAAGGAACTAACAGCTGAGGATTACATCCTAAATGAAGTTTACAAATACATCAAGAAACGTTCTGATTACTACCAGGTTGCTGAAGTTGCTAGACCATCCAGAACCAGATCTGAAAGTAGTTTTACAAAAGACTCAGTGATAAATTGGCTGACAGAATATATAGAACAGCTGTGGAAAGGAATCACAGAGAGATTAAAGCATTTTGATAAAGATGGATCAACTGCCTGGAGTGAAGCACCAGCTGAAGGGACATTCTCCATTCTTGGTTACATTGTTGAACACAAAGGATCCATTAAGCCATCTCATTTGACTAAGCTGTGCAGAATTGTGAAGGAGGGTCCAGCTCCAGGCACTAGATCTGCTGTAATGATCACACAGAAAGCCATTGATCAGTGGCCAAGCATACATGGCGGTAAATTCACAACAAATGCCTACATGCAAGGTCTAACATCGTCCACTGTTGCTGCTGCAATGAATAAATAAACTTAAGGTGAGTTATAAACTGTACATTATTGTATTATTATGTTTAGCTAAAACAATTTGTAATTGGTATGTCGTCAATTCAAGAGTTTACTATCATTAACCTATCTAGTGGTGTAAGGGGAAAAAAAGTAAATTCAGAGCTGTGCTCCAGTAAATTTTTTCAAATCTGGAGTCATGGCTTGTGATACTAATTATATTTTTCTATAAAATCCTGAAAAAATTAAAAAAATTTAGATATAAATAAATTTCTACTGACTGTTAAATATTTGTTAAAAACAAACAAACGGTTCAGTGATCCAATCAAAATTTAACAACCGGTTCGGGCGAACTGGACCGAACCAGTCCCAGCGCACCCCTGGATTAAGGATACTATGGATCCGGATGCTCCCTAATCAAGCCACCATCCCCGTGTGGTCTGAAATAACACTAGCATTATCTATATATAAATATTCAATGTAAATTTCATATTTACATTTAGGATAAACAGTTCTAATTGCGGCATATGTGCATGTATTATATGTATTTATATAGCTTCCAAGACAATTTACTGGGCGACAAATTTTCTTCATTGGGTGACATTCATGTCGCCCATTCACTAGGTTAAAAAAAGTGCTCTGCCATGTACGGGTGAGATACCCTCATTTAATGAATTTAGAATTGCTTAATCATTATTCAGCGCCAATATAAGTTATATATAATTTTAATAAATAACAGCCTAATAGTGACATTTTCTTTGTTCAAAATATTAAATAAAATTTATTGCACGTCTGCAAACAAAAGTCGAAGTACAAAATTCTAGCAACACGACTGAAAAAAATATATATATACTGCGTGTGTGTGTGTGTGTGTATATATATATATATATATATATATATATATACACACACAAACTCAGAATGGTCCCCTGAGAAACTTATATGTTAAACACAGACCGTGCATGGAACAAGGAACTCTTCTGGGAAAATTAAATCCACTATAGTCCCAAAGCTGGATCCTGTCTGCTTTGCAGATAGCTGGTGAGGGAAGCTATATTTATGGGACCTCTTTGCGAGAGACCCGTTGCCCACGTCGGGCTAGCATCATGAAAAAGAAAAACTATGGTATTTGTCATTTACCATTACTTATTCGGACTATAGTGGATTTAATTTTCCCAGAAGAGTTCCTTGTTCCATGCACGGTCTGTGTTTAACATATATATATATATATATATATTTTTTTTTGTTTTTAATACAGAAACAGGGCGCCAAGGGCAAATGCCTGCAAAAACGAAGAAGAGAGCCAAAATCAACGTCCAGGGTTTACGAAGTGCTTGGACACTCTGCGTTTCAAAGATTGGAGGTTACAGACATGGGGAAAGATGGAGTGAGGAAGATTGTTGACCGGTTGAGTAAATGAAAGATTGAAAATACCGACTAACGTTTACGTTTAAGAGTTGGACAGAAAAAGAATGAGAATGTGTTGAAAGTCTGGTACTGCGTGGTCTCCTTAAAGGAGGAAGCATGCAGTTAGAGTTCAGAAGAGCAGCGTACGTTATAATAGCGATAGTAAAGAGAGAGCGAGGCAACATTGCGGCGAAGAGAGAGGGATTGAAGACAGTCACTAAGAGGCGGGGAACTGATAAGACGAAAAGCCTTTGATTCCATCCGGTCAAGTAGAGCTGTGTGGGTTGAGCCACCCCACACGTGAGAAGCGTAGTCGAAACAGGGGCGGACAAGACCCCTGTACAGAAACAGTAACTGAGAGGTGGTGAAGAAACTGCGGAGCCGGTACAGCACACCTAACCTCTTAGAAGCTGTTTTGGAAAGAGAGTATATGTGATCTTTCCGGGAAAGATCACGAGAAAAGGGTACCCCAAGAATGTTAAGAGAAGAGGAAGGATTGAGTTGTGTACTGTTGAAGGTAAGGGGATAGTAGTATGGAATATTGTGACGAGTAGGCAAATGAAGGAACCTAGTTTCTGAGGCATTGAAAGCCACAAGGTTTTTCTCTGTCCCAGTCAGAAATGGCAGAAAGATCAGAGGTCAGGTACCATAACCGTCCTACGCGAAGCATGGAGTGACTGTTGAGAGGGACGCTTTGTGAAGTGGGTGGAGAAGTGAAGAGTGGAATCATCGGCATAGGAGTGGAGAGGACAGGAAGTGCGACTTAAAAGATCATGGTGTTCTATGAAAAAAAAAAAAATTTAAACTCTTCATACTTCCACTTAAACTATGAATGCATCGATGATTAAATATATATTAATACAAAACAAGTCCATTATCCCACCATACATATACAGGGTGTTTATAAAGTCCCTATCTATTTCAGTGAAAACGTAGCAAAAAGGGTAAAATTCAATAACAATATAATAGAAGGCATACATTTAATGAATACTTAAGCATATAATTCAACATGAGCACCATCAGTATCTATACAGAGTTCGAATCTGTCAGCAGCATTGCGGAACACATTTTGGAGCATGACAAGGGTTATTTTTGTAACTGCTATTACGATACGAGCACGAAAATGTCCCAGCTTCATTCAGATGTCATTTTAAACACCGTCGTCTTTCAACAAGATGGGGCACCTTGTCATTACGCAAACATTGTTCGGGAGTACCTACATGAACGAATTTCAACGATAGGGACTTTATAAACACCCTGTATATACATACATCATTATAGAATTCCCAACTCCCATCCTCGGTTTATAGTCACTACAATCTGATTTTACGTAGGGAAAAAATAAAAAAGTGAATGCATATCCACACTCAGAATTAAAGAAAAAGCTCAGCAAAACCAAGCGCTCCAAAATCGGCTTCAGAGATCGCTCATTCCCATTCTATCTTGAGGGATCTTTCTCATTGTCTTCAGACCAAGTTTCAGACTATTAAACAAGGAAAGGAATGGTCAAAAGGTTGGGAATTTCTTTCAAAAGACGCCTGAAATACCTTTTCTGGAACAAAATATTCCCTCCGATTGTTCACTTACGAATTATATATAAGAAAAAATGTAATAGAGTATATATATATATATATATATATATATATATATATATATATATATATATATATATATATATATATATATATATATATCCTCCACTTCAAAGAATTCCACAGTTGGAGTAATCTGTTGATAAAATATTCAAAAGGAGGGTAAACGAGAAAATTCCAGTCAGGTTGGAACAATTTTTATAATAGTTGACCATTAGCATAATTTTTAGGCTGAGTAACGAAACAGCTTTCTTCATTATAGACCTCATTCACAATGGCATAAAAAGCGAGGTGCATTTAAAACTTAGCATCAGAATGGAGGGCAAAGTTCTTGAAATCCCGTTCAAAACCCAGTTAGAAGGGTACTGCTTCTTCGTATAAAAAAAGGCAGCACTTACGCCTTTCACTTGTTACAAGTTGGAAAAAATGTAAATACAAAATTGTTTTTTGAACACCCCTCCACCCACACAAGCGCCCAAATGAAATTGAAGAATTCTCTTGCCTATTTCGTTTCAGAGAAGCATATTAACTATAAATATATGAAAATAATTATATTTTTTGGGCCCCCCGCTCCAAATTCAGAATATAATCATTACGGTACATTTAAATTATAAATTTAACTCAACCAAATTTATATTTATTATAATAATAATAATAATAATAATAATAATAATAATAATAATAAGTTAACTACTAGAATTATTTAAGTCCCCCTAATCTTTCGACCGCCTCACAATGTGTTCATTTTCTTTAAAACTAAGCTTGTTAAAGAAAACCAAGAATAAAATTTGAGCGGATACATTTACAAACCGTTTCGTCTCGAAGCAAGTAAATGTTAAGTTACGTTAATTAGTGGAAATTAGTAGGGTTACTTAATACGGTTATCAGGAACGCGACGGCACTAAAAATAGGAAGGGTTGTATACCGGTAAATACCTTACATAATGGTACCAGGAATCGGTATTTTCATCAAAGAGGTGCCAGCATATTGTAATTTTTACATCTTGGAGAGCGAAACCAACACCAGCAGTGGAGGAGAGAATTTTAGGGTTGATATACGTAGAAAATTCTAATCATCATAATTCCGGCAAGTTTCCACTCTACTTCACCACAAATGTGTTACGAAAGTCATAAATCAAGAGTCGCTAAAGATCTAGAAATAGTTTTAATTCTTTCGAGAATCGTGAGAGAACTTTGAAGCCAAAAAGCTTCAGATTAAAAGATTGATAAAGAGATATTAACTCCAGTTAGAATGTTTTAAATTTATTTAAGTTTATTCTAACGCTTGAGAGCCTAAATAGGGAATCGCATTTTGACTATTCTTTTTATTAAGCAATTTTAAGCTTATTTATTAAACTTTAGTACCATAACGAAATTACTAACACTCTACGTAAAGCACTTATTTTATACTTCACCACCCTTTCACCCATTTACGCACACACACACACACACACACACACACACACACACACACACACACACACACACACACCTTTTTCCCCCTCCATAAACTGAGGAAAACAATGTCATTTTAGGTGGAAACAATTTCATATCCTCTCCATTTCCGCTCATTCAGAGCACCATTCACAACATCCACCTATTCAGTAATAATGATAACATTCACTAGACAGAATTGAGTAAAGAGGCTCACTCTGACTCTCGTAAAAAGATTGATGGTGATGAAAGTTTTAAAATAGGTTCAAGGTGTTAAAATACATTAAAATATGTCCAAAGAAAAATGGAAGCGCTCTTGTACTGTATTCAAGAATGGGATGTACTCACACTCGCAACAAACATTCCAAATACACTTAGTGATCAAACGAAATCAAATTTATATATATATATATATATATATATATATATATATATAATGTAATCAATATGAAAATAATATACAAAGATTTTTTTTTTACTGGTTACAGTCTATTCAAAAAGTCCTGTGGTGAAACTGTGCGTCTATTACATCGACTTTCAGCACAGGGCTTTTAAAACAGGCTGTACACTTTCCGAAAAAAGTTAGCCTAGAAATATAAAATTGTCTAAAAAACAAAAAATTACTAATTGTTAATAATCTAATTTTTTTCATACATATACATATATGATACACAACCATTCTGAGTTCATTCCCATATATATATATATATATATATATATATATATTATTTTTGGTGACTAATTAAAATAAAATCAGTAATTTTGGATGCTATTTTTCAGAAATTTTACTTACCTAGGCGAACTTTTTTCCAAAATTGAACATGGGATAAATGCACAGCACAGGACCTAATATTCTAAGGGCGATAGTGCATAAGTTGGCCGTAAATTATAAATAGATAATGATATTTACACGTTTAAATGTAATCCCTTATGGTACTTTCCCATTATCTGCCTCCCTCGGAATCTATGGAAAAAAATTATTGAATGTCCAGTTAGGTCAAGTGTACACCCTTGATGATTGGTTAAGACTTAATATTTTCGTTAGTTTTAACGAAATTATCACGACTTAACCTAACCAATCATCAAGGGTGTATCGTTGAAAAAAATACTTGGATAAGACATTATTATCCATGTTAATAAGAATTTTTATTCTTAATTCTGACATTAAAATTCTAAAAATCATTTAACTTTATCAATTTTTAATTTACGACCAAATATTTTCTCAAGAATAATTTACGGCCAACTTATGCACTAACACCTATTCTAAGTCCAATGTTTCAAGTACGGTGTATAATAATAGACTGACACTGAAATGTTATATATAGCTAATGAAATGTTTAAAAACAATGCTTACCCCTCTGATTATATATACACACACACACACATACACACACACACACACACACACACACACACACAGAATTCAGCGATTTATTTTATTTTAAATAAATGTGAGAACCCCTTTTCATAAAACAGAGAAATTGCAAACTTAAAAATTCGACATGCATGACCAACTCGTTCGTTCAAAGTTGATTTTCAGAAAATCAAAATAATCAAATCATATTTAGAAATAGATTCAAAATTGTATACATGAAACTAATGAAAGCTTACAATATATATATATATATATATATTATATATATATATATATATATATATATATATATGCGCTTCAAACAAAATGTAAACAAAAATGTCAGAATGCGGCAAGATTATAAAGAGAGAGAGAGAGAGAGAGAGAGAGAGAGAGAGAGAGAGAGAGAGAGAGAGTATACTCACAGCACACGCCTGGCATTGTGGTTGAACATACATTGTGTGAACACTCACTCACCTGCGAAGGAAAAAAGCAAATTAGTTACAACAAAAATTATCTCTTCACACGCATTTCTAATACATCGTTCAATTTACACATCGATCATTAATGGATGGAACATGCCTCACGAATGAGAGGATGACACACGCGTACATTTAACCCTTAAAACGCGCGCGCGCGCGCACACACAAACACCTCTCTTTCTTAAAAAATATAGGATGTCCTATACTTTCCAGTAAAAATAGGAGGACATTAATATAATTCTTATATTTAAAATAAATTTTTACGATGCAAATTACTCTTATTATCATACATAATGTAACATTTGAAACCCCAAAAATTACTTTGGTTGGGTCTCATTAATAAGGTCTAAGATGGTTTTAACTTCAGGTTAGAGTGAGTCAAAAGTTAATGATAGCTAATGGTATATGTAATATTTTATTTAAAAGTTCAGGCTACAGAATGTAACGAAAACATCCATGAATACCGATCTATGGAGCTTTATGGATAGAGAAGAGGACATAAATTCTGTTCATCCGAATACAGAAAATACACCTTCAAGGGGTAAAAATGCAAACTTTTAGTTCCTCTTTATTAACATTTACGGTAAAATAAAATGTCTTTCATACATTAATACATCGAGCTTAGTGGCGGCCATACTTGGTTGTCGGCGCCTGCGCGAGACTGATTTTGAGGGGGGGGGGCCTTTCCGACACAAATCTAGTTTGATTATATACCGGTACCGGTTTGATTATATACTTACTGACTGGGGATAAAAACTTCTAAAATTATTACTACCGTATAATACTAAATACAACCAAAATTATTATTATAACTATAAATATAACAATGGGCCTGTGGATATGGACACTCGCTAAAACGCCTTATCTTTGTTAAAATACTTTAATGTTTCCCACCAATTTTTGTGTCATGTTCACAATTTTACAGAATTCTGTATAACGTCTTTGTATGGTTAAACGCCCCTTTTTGTACGAAGGTTAAAATCTTCCTCAAATTAAGCGAAAGTGAGAATCTTGATTACGATGATAAAAAAGCTTTTAAATAAATGAAATACACAAATAAATATTTGTTCACTATGTAGTTTATTTTATAGATACAAAATATATTATTTTTTATGACGAGGGCTTGGTGGGCCCCCTCCCCTCTAGAGGTTGGCTCCTGTGCACCGCACATCCTGTACAGTGTACACCCTATATGGCCGCTACTGATCGAGCTTTTCATTGTATACTTTTTAAATTTTCACAACGAAACAGAATGTATCAAAGATTACTCTGTTGACGACGATTATCCGGTTTCTTTTTCCATAATCAAATATTCTTAACTCATCTACAAGCCGAAATTACCAGGTCTAACTGTCGCGAAATACAATAGATATCTCGTTCTTCCCCAAATTCATACCACAGGGTACTAGAATAAATAATTTTAATCCTAGAAGGCCAGTGCGAGACCGCACACATAGAGACTAGTGTTGGGTTTATGTAACCCCATAATGAAAATTACATTTAGAGGTTGAATTAAACAATTTATTATTACTAAACAACGATAAAAATTAACTCGCTTACAATAAAAGACATCATTTCCAGAAAAACAAATGTACTTTTACTGTGGTAGACCACGCTGGCTTTTTACAGGGTGTTAAAAAAATGTGAAAATTTTTTGCGCCAATTCATTTTAACCACAGACTAATTTTTTATGAATCCTCTCCAGATTAGCTCGTTTTCATTCAAAAGATAAAATTCTCTTGAAGGAAGCCTATACACCGTAATTTATCATTTAACTTAGCTTCGTTATGAACAACGACCATAGATCGGCTCAACCGCTAGACTGGTTATAAAGTCCTTATCTGACATCAATTTGGGCATATGCATATAAGTTTATATTAACCAAAAACTGACGTAAGTAAAAAAAAACAAACCTTTACCGATAACGGACCACGCTCATTCCTGCAAATATAGAACTAGTTGCAACGTTTTTAAAATTTTGCCTACTAACTCTTCTCTCGCCTTCACAAGCACGTTCCAATCGTTATACATAAAAACCATACTTTCAGTAAAAATTTATCTTCAATTCGGTCGCTACAAACAAACTCACCAACCAACCAATCTGTATATATTTAAATAAATCTCTTGCCAAACTCTTCACTAGTCTACTAGAAAAATACTCGTAATACAATGTGAAAAATTTCTATTTTAGGTCTGGTTTTTATCTCTCAACCCTGAAACGGTACGTATTCGACCCAGTCGTCGTTAGAAGATTAATAGCATGTAACTTCTTCCTTCTAGCAATATGTATACTACCTCCAATATTACTATTTTAATTCTATTAATTGTAGTATTTTATTCAATTCTAGCAGTGATAATGAACGAAGAAGCCCGAAACGTTGGCTTTATGAAAAGGAAGAATGTTGGCATCATTGGTGTTCCTATCTACAATTATATACAGGGTATCTAGCAAATAATATCGGGGTTTTACTTTTTTGGCGTCCTGTACATACGCTCGTACTGTATATACACTGCGCCTCGGTGATGTAGTGGTTAACATCGCTGACTACGAATCCATTGGCTCCGGGATCGAGGCCCGGTGACGGCAGGCGGCGCGCAGCAAAACCCAGCTGTTCATCCTTCCAGACAAAAATTGGTTGGTAGATAAATGGTAGCCTAGTGATTAAGACGCTGGGCTGCTGATCGGGAGGTCGTGAGATCGAGTCCGGGCGAGGACTTTGTAATTTCTGCCCGCCCGTAGTGGGGTGAGGTTCGGATTCCACGTTAAACTGTAGATCTAAGGTGGAATGACAAGCTTGACCTTCGTCAGGATCAGACCCGGATCTAGGGGTGGGCTATGTGGGCTGCAGCCACGGGCCCCGCATTTGAGGGGGGCCTCCAAATTTGGAGAAGTTTTCCCCAATGTCTTAAATGCATACAGAATGTACTTGTCATTGATGGTGACCAATTGTACCGGCGGACGGAGTTTTTCTAAGTTAAAGCGACTGAAATGTTGCACACGTTCAACAATGAAGCAAAAGCGATTACAGTCACTGGCAATTCTCTGTGTTGAACATGCTCTGGCCAAAGAAGTCGATTTTCGAAATATTATTAATGAATTTGCACAAAAAAAGGCTCGTCGGTTCAATCGGTTGCCAGCTCATAATCAGTAGGTAGGTGTGTATAAAATTATTAATTCAGGAAAATATAATATGTAAAATAAAGTAAAATATTTGTAAAGTAATATGTTTATTCTGAAAACTAAATAAATAAAGTAAAGTAATATGTTTGTTCTGAAAACCTTTAATTTTCCTCGTAAACAAAGCTTATAATCCTTATATAATAAAAATTGTAGCCAAGGGGGCCTCCAAAAAAAAAATTAGCCACGGGCCCCCATTCTTCTAGATCCGGGCCTGGTCAGGATGAACAATTTGGGCGGAAGCAAAACCAAGGTTAACCAAGGGTGTGTGTGTGTGTGTGTGTATTGGTTGAAGTGGTAATGTATGGACTTCATACATGAATTTCATTTTGCCTTGATGAAAAACTACTTTAAAACTTCTAGATGCGAAGTAGTATCATTGGTTCATAAAATTAGGGCATATTTATAGATAGTTATCATTACATACCCCGATACCCCTATTTATATGGTGTAGAAGGAAAATATAAACGTTGTATTATAAGTATTTCAAACTTTTATACGGTATAAACATTGTTAGTTGAGCAAACTCAGTATAAATAAAATAGACCTACAGGGTGTTCATAAATTATCTTCACACAGTCAATTGAATTTGTAAAGATAATTTATAGACACTCTATATTCAAACACAAAACAATGATTTTTCTTAAAAGTGTGGGAATTACAGGACACTGAAAAATTAAATTGATTTATAGGACAAAAAAAATACGGCAACTACAGGACATCGGGCAACCCCTGCAGGACATTTTACCACTCATGCTAGCTAACGCCAGACAATTTTCGTTCAACATACTCGACTGTACGTATTAATGGGGTAAATAACATTTTTCTTTATATCACGGGAACAATATGGTAGACACTGGAAACATTATCTCATTTCAGAAAACGTTTCGCCACGGAAATCATCCTCGTCAAGTGAAGTGTCATCTGACGAATCCTCATTTCCCTCAAATTATTATCGTTAATCGACAAACGAGATGATGAAAACGTCGAATCATGAACACAATCTTTACACAAATAAATGCGAAAGAATCCACAAAATGGAAATCTTTTCAATCGTTTCATTTAATGGAATACAGCAGAGGGGTTCCCAACCTTTTTAGGCTGACGTACCACAATGCTTTTCTTAGCATCACAACCGGAAAGGTTACGTACGGGCTATTCATCTACAACTAATATTACTTTTAAAACACGTTATAATTAAAATAATTATCAATTAACAAGCTATATATATATATACAGGGTGAGTCAAAAGTAGCGCCCGATTTCTGTCAGTTGATTGTTTGTTTGTCATTTGTATTACAGTGTACAAGAAGGTAGAAATAAATGAATGACATGTTTATCTGACCATTTATTCGGGGGAAAATTATTACGGAACTGTACCGGAACTGTATCTGCAAGACAATTATTAACAACATGACTTCCCAGAAAGAATCTGACAGCCGAAAAAACAGAAATCTGGCGCTACTTTTGACTCACCCGTACAGTATATATATATATATATATATACACAGGGCAGGATCTAGAAGTTGCGAGGCCCTAGGCAGATCTAGAAATTGCGAGGCCCTAGGCCTATATATATGAAAATATGGACTTAATTATCGGTACTATACCATCAATATTAGAATCCCGCATAGACAGAACTATGCCAGCACTTAAAAATTAAACCAAACCAAAATAATCACGCATGGAAATTGTATAAGAAATATAAATAAACCATACAAATAAGTATAAATTATAATATGAATCAAGATTTGTATCGAAAATATAAGACAATGATTTCTAAGATTATATAATTATAGGTAGGGGTTAAAACCGGTATTGAAATACCGGTATTGGAGAAGTACAAATAATACCGATACCGATATTATAGGTTTTCGGTATTGACAAAAATTGCTATTGTAAAATTTAGGCAATTTAGTCCTCCGATAGGCAAATAAACTGTTTTTGGAGGATTCGGAGAAAAAAAAAGTTTCGGGATATTTTGCAGTTAACCTCTTTTTTCGTTTTCTATTCCTTTCTATCAAAGAAAACTATTTATTGCACTAACTTTTATAAATTTATATTATGTATGGATCATGAAAAGAGGTTATAACAAACAAACAAAAACTCTTTATTGCAGACATATATATATATATATATATATATATATATATATATATATATATATATATAATAATTCTTATAAACCAGATTTATCGTGTTCTAGGAGACTTTAATAAGTAATGCTTTAAACTGTAACGTATTTTGTCAGTTTTTTCGCTTCAAACGTTTTAAAACGTATTAGATACGTTCAAAAACGTATGCACACGATTTCAAATCATCGCGTTCCCAAATCCCAATGCATCGTTCTTTCTTCTTACATTTGTCACTTGGATTTTCAACATTGTAGAGTAGTTGTATAATAATATGCTAAAAAAAAATTCAAATAATATTTTTATTACAATTTAGTAATTTACTGTATAAACTTTTTCGAATAGAATGCCATCTATTTGGAGTTGGGTCATTAATTTATAGTAAATATGGTGAGTACTGCAAGTCCCTCAGACTTGTGGGAGGGTTGGTAGGGTGGCACCATAATAAATCAAAATAAATTATTTTTTTCATAATACCGGTATCAATACCGGGATTAGCATAATTGCCTCCAAATACCGGTATTGAAAATTTTCGGTATTATGCAAGCACTAATTATAGGTAATGACTTTCCATAGTATACAAACGTTTTTCATATGTGATGTATAAGAGATGTTGACATTTCATTTTTTATAATAGTGAGCGATCGACTTATCAGGCTAAATATTAATGGCTTTAATATTTGGTTCAGATGCTCCTTGAATATTACAGCAATGCTTTTCTACTTTTCTTCGAGCTAAACTCTTCAATTAATTGAGAATAATCTAATGAATTTGTTATATCGTTTTCTATGATAACATAGCTAATGATTGCAATCTCGCTTGAGACATGTGGAACGCAAATATGTTTTAATAAGTTTGAGACGCGAGAAACTTCTTTCAGCCGAAGCAACAGTAACTGGGATGGTTAATACTATTCGAAGTGCAACATAAACATTAGGATAAATCTCACTTAGTTGTTTTTGCACTATATAAACAAGGGCATTTCCGAGATCTGTTTTCTCAGGTATAAACCTGCAAAGTACTTTAAGTTCTTCATAGAGTTCTAAATCATTAATATCACTTGAACAGAACGCGCAAAACGGCTTGAGCGAGGCCCCCTTTGGCGCGAGGCCCTAGGCGATCGCCTAGCCTATTCGCCTATAGCTAAATCCGGGCCTGTATATATATATATATATATATATATATATATATATAAAACACTCTTGCTTATTACCTACTGTAAAAGAGTTCCGCGTACCACAGGTTGGGAATCGCTGAAATACTGGAACAGATACCGTGCTGAAGTCCTGTTCTGAAACTCCATGTTTCTCACCGATATTATTTGTCGGTACAAAACGTATGTTTCATGTGTTTTTTTTAACAAACTGTATACATAGTTCTTAATAATTTACCTCACGTAACGGAAAAAAAAATACTTTGTTACAAGGGTCAAACTGAACTATTTTACATCCAGGATATGAAGCTGGTTAATTCAACCGTGCGAGACTACACCGTGAGCATGTTGGTCAGTGACGTTGGGTTTGTTCAGTTATTGGATGGGTGACAGTCTTCCGCGTTCAGATGATGTAGCGACCGGTGGTTCAGATTCTGCATTAAGTTAGCTGTAGATTCCTTTCGTAACATTACACTCCTTAGTTGTTATAATAGAGCAGCGGATCTCAAACATTTTCTTCTTCTGTACCCCTTGAATTCTTTCACGGGATTTTCTGGATTTTCGAGATATAGAAGCTTTTTACTTTCTTTACCACCGTGTGACTTGTGGACATTTGTTAATCGTATATGAAATTAAAAGGGTTATATTTTTAGGACCCCTTCGCGTACCCCTTAAGATTCCCTCGCGTACCCCAGTTTGAGAACCACTGTAATAGCGGCTAAACCATAACAATTAAGAACATGAACCAGGTCGTGAATGCGTGCACTGAGCATCTGCATTCAGATGACATAGCGACCTGTGGTTCAGACACCCCATTAAGCTAGCTGTAGGTCCCTTCCATCACATGACACTTCTTGGTTGTTAAAATGGAGGCTAAATCACAACAACAATAACCGGGCCGTGATTGAATGCACTGAGCATACGTATGTTCCATTAAAAAACCTAAACAATTACTTTATCAATCTTGATAATTGACCATTAACCATTAAGGTTATCTTAAATTTATTGTTGTAACCAACTATTTTCTCCTTCCATTATTTCTCTCTATTTTTTTAACCAACACGATTACCGAGTCTCACTTATCGCCAAAATTATGATAAATCTCAAGGAAGCCTAATGGAATTTCCAAGTGGAATTGGTTGAATTAATTCCTTAAAGAAAAGATTTTTTTCTTCAATTTTGCAACTTACATCGCGGATTACCTTATTTTAAACGTTTCAACTTATCTGTCACAGTCCGATCGATGTACAACGAACATTAGTTGCAGTCGGACGGCATTTGTCGATGACTGCAGGAACGTTCTTTGCTGTCGACCCACGACACGTTCTGTTTACCCATTTTGGATTTTAGTTTCTATTTAATTTTAGCAGGTTCTTTAACAGTAAAAAAAACGCCGAAAAAATTAAAAAGGTCCCACATTTGATAATTAACAAAATAAAATTTAAACCTAATTAGTAATTTTTGGGTCTTCTTTAAAATTTTATTTACTTCCGGCGAATTTCTTTCTTCAACCGTACATAAGTTACAAAAAAATAATCTATTGGCCTGACCAAGAATTAATGGTGACCTAACTAAGCGTTATGACTTACTTACGAATAACGTTAACAATGCCACGAGTGTCTACATCATCATGAATAATACCAACATTTTAAAAAATATTAACCGCATATGCGTCTCGGTGGTGTAGTGGTTAGCGTCGCTGACTACAAATCCATTGGCCCCGGAATCGAGACCCGGTGACGGCAGGCAGCGCGCGGCAAAAACCAGTTGTTCATTTCCTTCCACACAATAAAGAAAGTGGTTGGTAGATAAGTGGGTACCCTGGGTAGCCTAGTGGTTAAGACGCTAGGCTGCTCCTGGTGAGGCGTCGCTCGGATTCCACGTTAAATTGTACGTTTAAGGTGGAGTGACAAGCTTGACCTTCGTCAGAATGAGCAATTCGGGCGGAAGCAAAACCAAGGTTACAAGGTATACCATGACTTAAGAGAAAAACCAAATTATTTACTAATTAGTAATATTTCGCTTAAAATAAAAATTGTCCCAAAAAGGATCGTAAAAATGGTTTTACGGACAATTAGATTAGGTCATTGTAATGTGTTTGTCACCCCAATACATCTGTAAATTTCACACACTCGACCTCATTTATGCCTACGCGCACACACACACACACATATATATATATATATATATATATATATATATATATATTATCGCATAAAAGGTAAGAGGAATTAATATTTCAGTGTAAAAGAACGTAGCGAAAGCGTTGTTTTTGAGGATGAAGAGCGCTTTCTTGCATATACACACACACACACACATCTTTCTCTCCCATTCTACTTACTCTAACCCCCAACCACACCCATTAACTCCCCCACCCCCCAGGCGCAAGGCCAAGCCTAATGGCAGTTTTAAAATATTAAAATTATTTAAATATGAGACACCAAGCACTTTAGTACCCACTACAGGTTCCTCATGTCGTAGCATTAAGTTAGATTCTTTCATCGAATAGTGACACTCAAATTAAGAATTTTAAGTTACTTAATTCTCTTTAACCCTTTAATGATTAGTGTTTATTTCACTGATGTTGGTCTGGCTAATGCCAGACGATTTTATTTAGTTTCAGAAAACACCCTACATAGGCATTTAAGGGTTACGTTACTGTATTGTGGTAACTACGAGTATACTGTATATGATGCGCTCCAGACCACAACCTGGTTCAAAAGTTAGGACATTTTGCAAGTTGACAAACTTAAACTGTATTTTTCTCCATTTTTTTTAATTTTGGCGCTTGGCTGTGTTTGTGGTTCGGAGCGTCTCATATATAAACGAATGTTTATGAGTGTTACTCCATGTATGGTATTCCAATGTTACACCAGAGAGCTTTAAATAAATGCTGCCATTACCTCGAGTGCGGGGGGTTAATACGTGAAACATCTTTGGACGCAAAAGTGTTGCGTTTTTTTTCGGTTGTTGAAATAAATAACAGGTTGTGTTAGCTTTTTTATCTCGTCGTAGTGAGGTGATAGCGTTCGCTACTCCTACTTAAGAGGTTCCGGGTTAATTTTGTAAATTATATATATATATATATATATATATATATATATATATATATATATCTGTCAAGTTCAGTGACACTTTGAAACAGACACCTTGACAATCCGAACAGCAAAAGTCATGCAAGTTTTTTGTTAATTTCAAAAGATATTAAAAAATTTTTAAAGAAAAATTATTATATAATTACAGTATTACTGAAAAAAAAATTAATAATGGCGGTTTCCGGGTTAATAACACTTTGTGGACGTTATGTTGTAATAATTTTTTTTTTCTTCTAGGGTTAGGTTAGGTAAACATACTGTAGGTTAGGTTATTAGTGTCGGTGAAATTCCCCAGCCAAAATAAAATGTTTATAGTTTCATGGTTTCGGAGAACATTTCCCGTGGGAAAAATTTCCGATGGGGAACATTTCCGTGAGGCATCTTCCCTTCATAACCAGTACACTCGTAGCAAATAGCGTCATCCGCATGCGTGGAACGGTGAACACACACACACACACACACACACACACCACACACACACACACACACACTTAATGCCGCTCCATTCCATTTACTTCGCATCTAGACTATTTCTCGTTCTCATCAAGATTTGAAACGCCATTTCCTCATCCAAATTCCAATATTAGTTTGAATAATTGACAAGTCCGATATTAAGAAATGAAAAACGTCACTCAATTGGATTATACATTCTTTTTACAGTATGACTATCAAAAGGGACGTTAAGCGGGAGATAGAGAGTGCTGCTGGAACTCCCGTTTCTCCGGTCACTTTCCCCCTTAGCTGATTTTTTTCCTTATCTCATCATCTACCCCCGTAAGTAGTCCAGCACGCTCTTAAAAACGCGCTTCTCCCTCTATTGTTCTCTAAACAATCTTCTCAAAATTAAACAGAAAAAGGCATCGTGGGTCTCGGAGACCTTGATTTCGGCTCTCTCCTTCATATAGAGAAGGGATATGTTTGCGGGCGCTCGCCCTTGGCTCCTCTTTCCTACATAATAAAAAATAAATAAAAAATAGTTGAAGTAAAAAAGCAAATGTCAATAAAATTAAGTAAAATAAACTTAATATTTAAAAGTACTCAAATAATCCGATAAATTGTAGGACGCTTAAATAATTAACAAATGTACGAGTAGCCTCTTTGTTAGGAGGTCACGAGGTCAGGAGGTGGTGAGATCGAGTCCGGGCGAGGATTTTGTGATTTCAGACTTCCTTAACGGGTCATGGTTCGGATTCCACGTTAAGCTGTAGGTCCAAGGTGGAGGGACAACAAGCTTGAGTTTCGTCAGAATGAGCAATTTTGGCGGAAGCGAAAACCCGGTTCAACCATCGTCTTCAAGACAGAAATAAGGGAAAAATAATATCACAAAACAGAATTCACAAATATGCGAGAAAAGGATTCGTGTCACCAAACGAACGCATTAGAATTCGCGGAAGTGGAAACCTTTCGGAGAATTTATGCAGCCTCTAACGATGGAGTTGAGGAACTTCCTCCATTCTCCCTTCCGGCCCCGCTGAGAGCCGGTTACTTTATTTACTTTTTCATAAAAATAGATAATGTTATACCAGTATATCTTAATAAATATTTAACTAAAATTTAAATTAAGATATTCATTCATACATCAGCCTCCACATCCCTAAAAAGGATAGCACGGCACCTATTCTGTTGCTAGGAAACTGCTTCTACGGCTGATAATCCCGACCACCCCTCAAAAGAGAACCTGTATATTGAGGTTAAATAAAAGAGAAATTAATACAACGCCTTAAGAAGTAGCAGAGCACCGTCGGGTAGCGACTGCCATGCCTAGAACCCCTTCCCCTATTCCACCTTCTGGTATGCCTTCATCTGGACAGCAGTACGAACAGGACGAATTCGTTAACTCGTAGCGGAAGAACGTAACACAAATAAGAACCCCTCTGCCCGAATGAACACACACACACACACACACACAAAGTCGAGTGACAAGTACAGATGCCAAAATACGATGAATACCCTTGTAACAGAGGTAAAAGAAAAATTTTGTGTCACGTGACACATTTAAAATTAGCCGCAAAAGGAAAACATAATCAGTCACTCTACCGACTCACATCAGTCCATTCGACGTGACCTGACTAAAACGGAGCAAACCAAATAGCGTCGATCTGTTCAACGCGACAAATTAACACCATTTGCGATGATCCTTCTGTGTGTGAATCGAACCTCATCTATATCAAAGATTCTCAGCGCTTATTCTTTAACCAGTAACTACTTACGGTCTTCCTGTCGGTAACTAGCTTCGTTTCTTTGACGATAATTTGCACTGATTATTCTGATCGTGTGTTCCATAAGCGAGCGCAAGATTTTAAATTACTTACATCACTCTTTTACCACAGTATATAACCATTTACTGTAAGCAAGGTAACGTATCAAAACACAAACTATACGAGGCATTATTTACCATATATATACACTGTAAACTCTTCGACGCACACGTTCTGTTTATGACCTAAACAGGTTTTCCGCACGTAAAATCGACAATACCATCAAATTTTTGTGGGTGCTCGTTTTGTTGCCGGACGGCTGTCTTCATGCGGGAATAAATTGTAAGTTCTGTGCAGTTCTACTCCAGAGCAATGACCGGGACTACCACACTCGAGAAAACTACAATTTTAACAAAAAGTTTGTATTTTGGACGAACAAAATTCCGTGTTCAAAATTATGAGTTCCATTTTCGTTAAAACTGAGCTAAATAAACAATATTACATGAAAATACATTTGATTTAGATTAAATACGCTAAAGAGTACCGTAATATGGGATGGCTTTGGCACTTCTTAAAAGAAAAAAATGTTTTTTCTGCATTTTGTCCAAAAAAAACCCGTTTCATGGAAAAAAGCATTCTTATAATTTTTAATCTATGGAATTCTTTTTTATAATTTTTTTTGGTTTAAACTAGAATTATGACGGAACGATAGCAATGTGTATATATATTTGTGACCTTGACTTTTGGTGCAAAAACCTGATTCTTGCTTGTGACACATCGTCTTGTGATGATACATAAGCGTATGAAGTTTCATCAATTTATGTCGAATGGTTCAAAAGTTACGGAGCGAACAACCACTTAACATTGACCTCTGTTTGTGTCCTCTACTTTCACGCAATGACCCGAGTCTTCCTCAAAACACCGTCTTATAATCATCCACTTATGTGTGAAGTTTCATCAATTTATGATCAAAAGTTATGGCGCGGACACAAAAGTGTGACGAATGGTCGGATGGCTGGATGGACGGACGAACGAACGGACAAGTGCAATCAAGGATGGCCCCTCCAAATTTATTTGGTTGGGTCCAAATTAAAAAAAATATATATATATATCAATAATCTAATTAACATTTCCATATTCTATGTCAAAATTATTTAATATTATATAGTTTATTTTTATCAATAAAGAGATATTTATTAATGGATTCCAATTTGAGTGATTGGGCAAAATGAGATCAAAGCAAATTGAGCACGTTTCTTCCAATACGCGTTTCCACCCAGCTTCCTAAATCCAGACTTACACACACACACACACTCTTCTTCACATCCACGGATAATCTCAATTTCTTCGTTAATTCAAAGGTTCGGATGTTCTTCACTGTTCATATAATTTACATTTCTCATTCATAACAATCCTTCGTGACGCAACTGTATCAAACTCTTATCATTTATGTAAAATTTTAAGGAAAAAAAAAATTTGGAAAATAAAACCTTCGTCAAATCAGCATTCAAATACCTTGCAATACCAAATTTGGACCCCCTCCCCACACCAAAAATACAAAAACTTAAATTTCCTGCATCAAATAATAAGATTGCGGTAGGATGAATCCCGTACCCCAGGTTTGAAAGGGTACTACTGTTCATAACTGAATCGTTTCCGGCGTTATTTGTATTTAGTTTACAGAGAATAGTGACGATAAGCTTTCAGAAGCTTCTTCAATCCTAGTCGAAAAGACTCGCGTTTTATGTGCCTTACCTAACCTATTATAAATGAATTTAACTAAATTACAGTAAAATTCATATTTTGGTGTGTATATATATATATATATATATATTATATATATATATATTTTTTTTTTTTTGTATGGATATTTCAGTATTTTTTCACTAATATACTTGTGTGTGTGTGTGTGTATGTGTGTGTGTGTGTGTATACACACTACCAGTCAAAAGTTTAAGTACACCCTGAAATATTCATAAATTTCAATTTCAAATTTTGTTTAAAGTTTTTTATTTATTAACTAAGTTATCATGACACAAATTCATAAGTACAAAAATGGGAACTTAAATAACAACAAATCAGGACAATTTACCAAAAGCAGTCTAAATTTTAGATTCAGCAAAATAGCCTCTTCTAGCAGCAATTATAACAGAACAAATTCGAGGCATGCGCTCAACAAGAGAAAGAAGATAGTCTGGTGAAAACTGCTGCTAGCACTCTTGTAAGAGTTCCCAGAGCTTCTGAGCACTGGATGGCTGCTTGGCTTTCACTCGTCGATCCAGTTCATCTCACACTAGCTCGATGCATTTCAGATCCGGGGACTGTGCTGGCCATTCCATAACTGTGAGCTGACGTTGCTGTTCTTTCTGCTTCGGGTAATTTTGACCCAGCTTGGAAGTGTGTTTAGGATCGTTGTCTTGCTGCATTATGAACTGTTGGCCAACTAGTCGCAGTTCAGATGGGATGGCATGGCGCTGTAGAGTGTAGAATGCTGTGATAACCACGTTGGTTCAGTATTCCAGTGACTTTGTGGAGATCTCCAACTTGCTCCCCTGCAAAACATCCCCAGACCATCACACTTTCTCCACCGTGCTTCACTGTTCGCACAACACACTGCTGTGTCATTCTTTCACCCGCTCTGCGCCGCACAAATACTCTGCGTTTGGACCCAAAAACCTCGAACTTTGATTCGTCAGTCCAAAGGACAAATTTCCACTGCTCAGCAGTCCATTTTTGGTGTTTTTTAGCCCAGACTAGTCTTTTCTTTTTGTTCTGGAGTCTCAGCATTGGTTTCTTTGCTGCATTTCGTCCTTTTAATCCTGCTCTCTTAGTCTTCTCTGAACAGTTGATATTGAAACTGTTGTACTTCTGGAGTTGTTCAGCTGGGCTTTGATTTCAGGTGATGTGAGGCGTCTGTTGCGCAGACTGGTGACTCGGATATACTTGGACTCTGAGTCTGTTGTGGTTCTTGGTCGCCCTGACCTTTTTCTATCCTTATTTTGACCAGTTTCTTCGTACCGTTTAATGGTACAAGCAACCGCATTCACAGAAACTTTTAATTTTTTGCAATTTGCCTCAGTGATTGGCTCTCATTTCTCAAAGTTACAATCGACTGTCTTTTTCTGTTGCTAACTGAGTTTTGGCCCCCATTTTTGCTTTTTGAAACAATAATATACCTTAAACTACACAGTTAGCTCCTCTGCAAAGATTTTATATGTAAAGACCTGCAGCGCATGTTAATAACTGAACACATGTATTAACATACTCCTGAAGAAACACACTACCCCACTGTACCCCAGTAAAGACTTTTAAACTGCTTTTGGACCTTTGTGCAGAGCTAATGGCATTAATTTTAGGTTGCACAAGCGGTAGCTGTTCAGTTAAGATGGCGTCTGTGACAGAGAAGGCACGATGTGTTGTGTGGCTTGCAGAAACAAAATCTCCTGTCAGTGTTCAGCGAAGGTTCAGAATTACGCCATCCCCCAGCTGCAGGACAGGCAGGCAACTGTCATCTTCCAACAAGATGGGGCACCCCCTCATTGGGCGCATGTTGTTCGTGAAACTCTCGACGCAACATTTCCAAATCGATGGATTGGCAGGGACGGGCCAATCCCATGGCCCCCAAGATCACCAGACATTACCCCGCTGGAATTCTTTCTCCGGGGTCACGTTAAAGATTTGGTTTATGCAACAGTTGTTCCAGATATCAGGACATTGCGAGAACGCATTACGGATGCAATTGCAACAGTTAACCCACAAATGTTGGAAAATGTGTGGCGTGAGTGTGAATACCGTTTAGACATTTTACGTGCCACTAGGGGTGCACATGTGGAAGCTTATTAAGTTCATTAACTATGTATCAAAACTTTGTATGTTTATCTACTTATGATTAAAACTGTGTTTGAATACGAGTGTTTATTTAAAAGTTATAGCATGCTTTAATCAGGGTAATCATTTATGGACACACTATATATTGTATATATGTATATTAGTACTTACATATTATCGGGACTACCAAACTATTATCGGAACTACCAAACTGTTTTTTATGTATTTTTGCTCTCGTCATTTTCGTTTTCGAAGTACTTACATTCACTTGCAATAGACATTAAATAGATCGTGCTCGGCCGCGGAGTGACCTACGACCGGGAAACTTGACAGAGTACATCGGCAGCTCATGGGCTATCAGTTGGTGGTGGTTGCAGAATTTTCAGATATGCCGTTTAGTCGGTGCACGGTTCCGAAGAAAGCGGACAGACACACAGACATATTTTAGCTCAATAGTATATAGGATGCTAGATGTAAATTAACACATTTTGAAGGCTATTTTGAAGAAGCTTCTGTGTTACAACACACTGCACAGGGCAGATGCACTGAAGCATACAATATGAAAGCCAGGTAAGCAAATTCATCTCTAGTACCTGTCCTGTTAAGTTTACATTTGAAGTTTATGTCATGAGCTAAGCAACAAAACATTGAAAATTAGTAGGTGTACTTAAACTTTTGACTGGTAATATATATATATATATATATATATATATATATATATATATATATATATATATATATATATATATATATATATATATATATATATATATATATATATATATATATACACGAGTATATTAGTGAAAAAATACTGAAATACCACTTGACTGACAACCCAATTACATTATTCCATTTGTAAATTTAAATAAGTGCTGTGGATTACCTTCACACTTAAAAAGGTGTTACTAAGTGTGCAAGTGTGTATATAAAGACAAAAAAAAAAAGTTTCTTCAAAAAATTGAAGATTGAATAGGGTGTCGAATTAAGATTCAGAAATCTGGAATACGAGAATTATGAGATCAGGATCTTAATCCTCGGGATTACGGTAAATCCCTAAAGTAAATCGAATCCTCATCTATCTCCTTCACTATAATCCTAAAATTATGCACCATATTATCATCATTATCATTATCATTATTAAAAAAAAGAGCGTAAAAGGATTTGGTGCAAATTATACAAAATTAACAAAAAATACATTGGGTCTCATAGGATGTCTCGTTTTGGGACCTTTTTGTTGTTGTAGGTACAGTAACACGCAGTGGCTAATATGGCAGTGAGTTGCACTCGTGAGGAAAATACCTCCGCCTCCGTCTTTTCCTCACGAGTGTAACTCACTGCCATATTAGCCAATGCGTGTTATTCTACCTGCAAAGGAAAAAAAAAGGTCCCAAAACGAAACATCAATTTGAACGTTTGTTTTAGTTGTAATTTATTACTTTGGTAAATTTAATTTAAAACAAATTTTCCTATGAGACCCGACTTATGGGACGCAGACTTCGTTTATACTTTCATGACTACGTATAAATTTTGTCATTAAAAAAGAGGTTAAACAACCCCAAAACATCGTATACTTCATGCTCAAATTGCATTCGTGAAAGAAACAAAAGAGGATCTAGCGTTATACACTAATCCCTACTGAAATGCGACATCACTATAAAGATTACGCAATTTCCAAGAAGAAACCATATATATATATATATATATATATATATATATATATATATATATATATATATATATATATATCTTCTTAAATATTTTATAAGCAAAAATAACTCTTATTTCCGTAATCAGCGCTACGACTTACCAATTAGCAGCCAAATGAAACATTGTGCCAACCTTATGACCATGAAGATACAACACCACTGTACTCTAAATCCTTTCATACCCACGGTTATAAATTCGGCCATATACAATTTTAAGATATTTTAGTCCTTACGGAGGTATAACATAAGGTATAAAATTGTTTTAATCTTAAACATAATTCGGGCATGAAAGGGTAAAAGACCAATATTCTTTGGGTAATCGCGAAAATAGTCTTGTTTAGTGTTTCCCGCGCTTTACCAAATGAAAATGAGTTCAGAAGTTAAAAAATATTCCTTCTAAAAAAGGTGGAAAAAGAATTTACTTTTCGATTCAAAATACTTTCATTTTTTTAGCCAACAAAAATTTCAAGTCCAGAGTAAGATTAAGCCCGGTCGCGCGCAGGATCGTCTTGCGACCCACGACTGACGACTCGAGTCACGTGCGATTTTACATTAACAGAATGGAAGCCCCGCACATTGCAGCGACCACGACGCGATCAAATCACACGCGACTTGAGTCGTGAGTCGCAAGACGATCCTGTGCGCGGCCGGCGTAAGTGATAAAAAAAATTGTTTCCTTCGATTTCCTGTTATTTGAAACTCTTTGGCATTCATAAAGTTTAAATTTCAAAGTTACACACACACACACACACACACACACACACACACTCAAAATGTGCACATTTCTTGATAAGCTAGGTATCAAATTTAAATCCATATGTCTAAAGTACTAATTAACCAAACCTAATTGAGGGCTCAAAATGTTTCCTGTTAACCCTTTAAGCCCTGAATTTTTTGTAGGGTTAAGTTATGAATGCTTGTATTTGAAACGTTAGCAATTTGTACCTTCAGTCCTTAAAGGGTTAAGTCATTAAATAGTGAGGTACTCGCTAATCTAGCCTAACATAACATCACCAAATTTTAAACTAACCTAGCTAAACCTAACTTAGTCAGGACTAACAAATTTTTTAATTTCCGAGGTACTAAACCTGTTACTTTAAAAAAAAAAAAAAAATACAGCTGTAAATTATCACAAACTGAACCTCACTTATACCCAGCTGCCTACGCACACAAACACCTGCGTTTTTTAAACATACAGCCAAACCTGACGTAGCGGCCACCTCTTCAGAACGGTCACCCGCTCTCAGCCACTTAAAATTCTACCTACCCACGAAACACCCGTGTTTAATAATACCCTTTACACAGCGGTCACGCATGTTCAACGCGGTTAGCGGCCATGGAAATTACCTCCATTGATTCGATCGTTACTGTACACAACGATCATTATTTTCCCTAAAATAGACAATTGGTTCCGGAGAACTTACAAAAAGCTTCTTATAAAAACGCTCTTTAATCAAACACAAAATATTTTAAACAAATTTGAATAAGATTTAAGTGATATTTAAAGATGCGTACGTGGTTTGATACAATATATATTCGATTTACACTACGTTCAAAATTATTAAGCAGATTACATATTCTTCAATGTTTTCAAAAGTTTTTCACCGATTTCAATGAAATTTATAGCAAATAATCACTATATATAACAGCATTGATGGTATTCATTTCGATAAAATATTTTGATAATTAAAATAATTATCTCGTTTTATTGAAAAGTATTTAAAATATGGTGTTCCAAATTATTTAGCAAATATTCTATTTACAGATCTAAATGGTGAAAATGGGTAAGAAGAAGGACTTGACCCCAACTGAGAAAAGAAAAGTAGTCAAGCTACTCGCTGAAAATATCAAATCTATTGAAATTGCGAAGCAGCTAGGCAGGGGGATCATCGAACTGTAAAGAAGTTTTTAGCAGAGGGTACCAAACTGAGGCAGCGAAGTGATAAAGGAGCTATAAGAAAAGTGACAAGGCGGCAGATATCTGTAATCAAGCGCGAGGTTGCGAAGCACCCATTGTCCTCGAGTAAAGAGGTTTTTGAGCAGGCTGGCATACATAATGTACAAGAATATCTCGATGTAGAATCCTCCAAACAATTGGCAAGACGCGTAAACCTACAATTCAGCCACCATTAACACTCAGACACAAGAAGCAGCGTGTTGAATGGGCGCGTCAATACATGAAAACAGATTTTAAGACTATTATTCACCGATGAATGCAGAGCAACCCTTGATGAACCTGATGGGTGGTCAAGAAGGTAGATTGCTAAGGGCTAATCTCTACCATGGAATGAGGTTTTCTTTTAGAAAGTTTGTATAAGACTGGGCATTCATTTTTACACCATCAGGCACTCTGTACGGACTAACAACTTCATTGCCTATCAATCCTGCTCAAAATATGACACCACCTCCACCTTGTTAGCGTCTTAATCTCGATGGTAGAGATTGACTTTCAGCAATCCGCCCTCTTGAACAACCATCAGGTACATCAAGGATTGCTCTGCATTCACCGGTGAACAATACAGTCTTAAAATCTGTTTTCATGTATTGACGCGCCCATTCAACACGCTGCTTCTTGTGTCTGAGTGTTAATGGTGGCTGCATTGTAGGTTTACGCGTCTTGCCAATTGTTTGGAGGATTCTACATCGAGATATTTTTGGTATATTATGTATGCCAGCCTGCTCAAAAACCTCTACTCGAGGACAATGGGTGCTTCGCAACTTCGCGCTTGATTACAGATATCTGCCGTCTTGTCACTTTTCTTATAGCTCCTTTATCACTTCGCTGCCTCAGTTTGGTACCCTCTGCTAAAAACTACTTTACAGTTCGATGATCCCTGCCTAGCTGCATCGCAATTTCAATAGATTTGATATTTTCAGCGAGTAGCTTGACTACTTTTCTTTTCTCAGTTGGGGTCAAATCCTTCTTCTTACCCATTTTCACCATTTAGATCCGTAAATAGAATATTTGCTAAATAATTTGGAACACCATATTTTAAATATTTTTCAATAAAACGAGATAATTATTTTAATTATGAAAATATTTTATCGAAATGAATACCATCAATGCTTTTATATATAGTGATTATTTGCTATAAATTTCATTGAAATCGGTGAAAAACTTTTGAAAACATTGAAGAAAATGTAATCTGCTAAATAATTTAGAACGTAGTGTAAATGAAAAACAAAATGGCTGCCGCATAACCTGCATAGATACGCCACCTGTCTATAAGGCTATGATGACAATTTCCCTTGGATGGCCCTTATACATAGGTTTGACTGTCCGTAACATGTCCCACTGTTATTAATAAACCGTCCCTCTACGATCTCTTAACCTTTACCCTATTGGGTTCGTTTCAACACTTTTTATTGCGTGTTGAATATCACAAACATCCAATGTAGTATTCGATACAGGAGAAAGCCCCATTAATGTAGCAAAATTCCTTTATTCCGTTATACATTTCAAAATTTAAAGGCTTTATTGAAATTTCGCTAGCGTGCATTTATGAGTCTAAGAAATGATAAGAAAGAGGACTTATCAGAGGATGATAAGCCCGAATTCATGTTATCCTCATTTCAAGTGTAATAAGTAATTTGACGGAGCTACTCCAAAAATCCTAAAATTTGAATCGGTAAAAAAAAAAAAAAAAAAAAAAAAAATTACATCTTATGGTTCATTCCAGTGGCAAGTCTTAAGTGTTTACTGTTACACAAAGCGACTCTTGAGATACTTTGACACATCGCATTTTCATTTGCTAAAAATTCGTCCCAAGTTTTCACAATATTTAGTAACGTTTTCATAAAATTTCAAACATGGCCTTGAAAAATCTCCCTAAATCGGATATTCGTGTCAATCCAGTGAAATGTTTGTTGACATTAACATCACTGCAAATCTTTGATCTTTTTTACCCCACCATTTTTGAAACGAAAAATTTGAATTTTTCCTTTTAAAACTGAAATCGGATCCGGATCTCTCTCTCTCTCTCTCTCTCTCTCTCTCTCTCTCTCTCTCTCTCTCTCTCTCTCTCTCTCCTCTCTTCTCTCTCTCTCTCTCTCTCTCTCTCTCTCTCTCTCTCCCAAGTCGGACTACTCGATGTTGGGTAGTAATATCGAGGTGACTGATTTAGAAAAGGACTTGGGTGTGCTAATTAGCAGCGACCTTAAGTTTACGAAACAGTGTGTAGAGGTGGAAAGAAAGCCCAGAAACTATTGAAAGCCCAGAAACTATTGGGTTATATCAGGAGGCAATTTCAGTTTCGGAACAAGGAGATTGTGCTCTCACTGTACAATTCCCTTGTTCGGCCGCACCTGGAGTATGCTGTGCAGTTCTGGTCGCCCACCCTCAGGAAAGATATTGAGAGGCTGTAGCGAGTGCAGGCGAGGGCCACAAAGTTAATCCCTTCCGTTAGACATATGGGCTACAATCGACGGTTACGCGCCTTGAACTTGTTTTCGCATGGAAACTCGGAGGCTGCGCGGTCAACTGATCGAGGTTTTCAAGCTCTTACGCGGGTTCAACGATGTCGATTTTAGAAGTATGTTTAGTTTAAATGATAACCCAACTCGCAACAATGGTTGGAAGTTGGATTTGAAACGGTTTAGGACTAGTGTGTGTGGGAATTACTTTACGTATAAGATCTGTGACACGTGGAACAGGTTACCTTCGGAAGTTGTGAACAGTTCCTCTGTGGATCAGTTCAAGAAAAGATTAGACCAAATCTTGCACACTATTTGAGTGTGTAGAAAATTTTCCCTGGCACCCGTTGCCATTAGTACCGACTCGGTATGGGCCGCAAGGCCTTTTGATGTACTTCTTTTCCTTGTAACTCCTTGTAACTCTCTCTCTCTCTCTCTCTCTCTAGTGAGTATGATAACAGTAGGGCAATTGATATACTTTATCTCGACTTTCAGAAAGCCTTTGATAAGGTACCTCACCGCCGGCTAATGGCCAAAGTGCGCGCGCTGGGTATCGGTGGGAAAGTAGGTAGGTAGATTGAAAACTGGCTGAAGAATAGGCGGCAGAGGGTTGTAATTAAAGGAGTTAGTTCGGGTTGGGCCTCGGTCACTAGTGGGGTTCCTAAGGGTTCCGTTTTGGGGCCACTGTTGTTTATCATTTACATAAATGTTATCGACGGTGGCATCGTCAGTCGGATCGCCGAATTCGCTGATGACACCAAGCTTGGGGCCAATGTTGGGACGCCCGAAGCAATCGAGCAACTGCGTGCGGACCTAGGTAGGATAGGAGAGTGGTCCGAAAAATGGCAAATGCCGTTTAACTTGGGTAAATGCAAAGTGATGCACATTGGCTACGCCAATCCCAAGTCGGACTACTCGATGTTGGGGAACAATATCGAGGCGACTGATTTGGAAAAGGACTTGGGTGTGCTAATTAGCAGCGACCTTAAGTTTACCAAACAGTGCGTAGAGGTGGAAAAGAAAGCCCAGAAGCTATTGGGTTATATCAGGAGGCAATTTCAGTTTCGGAACAAGGAGATTGTGCTCTCTCTGTACAATTCCCTGGTTCGGCTGCACCTGGAGTATGCAGTGCAGTTCTGGTCGCCAACCCTCAGGAAAGATATTGAGAGGCTGGAGCGAGTGCAGGCGAGGGCCACAAAGTTAATCCCTTCCGTTAGGCATATGGCTACAATCGACGGTTACGCGCCCTGAACTTGTTTTCGCTGGAAACTCCGAGGCTGTGCGGTCAACTGATCGAGGTTTTCAAGCTCTTACGCGGGTTCAACGATGTCGATTTTATAAGCATGTTTAGTTTAAATGATAACGCAACTCACAACAATGGTTGGAAGTTGGATTTGAAACGGTTTAGGACTAGTGTGTGTGGGACTTACTTTACGTATAAGATCTGTGACACGTGGAACAGGTTACCTTCAGAAGTTGTGAACAGTTCCTCTGTGGATCATTTCAAGAAAAGGTTAGACCAAATCTTGCACACTATTTGAGGGTGTAGAAAATTTTCCCTGGCACTGTTGCCATTGGTACCTCCTCGGTATGGGCCGCAAGGCCTTTTGAGGTACTTAGGTACTTCTTTTCCTTGTAACTCTCTCTCTCTCTCTCTCTCTCTCTCTCTCTCTCTCTCTCTCTCTCTCTCTCTCTCTCTCTCTCTCTCTCTGAACGGGAGCTGCTTGGCGTCGATCTGAACGTGGGAGGGGGGAGGGACGAACTATAGGTTAATCTTGGTGTACAAACCTCCGCATCTCCTCCTCGAGGAGGATACAGCACCTGTACACCAAACTCAGTAGCCTGCTAGGGGATAGTGTGTGTGTGTAGTTTTAGGAGACTTCAACTGTCGCGGCATATAGTGGGAAGACAGGACTGCTGATGCTGAAGGGAGGAGGCTAGTTGACTTTGCTGATGAGAACTTCCTCGCTCAGTGGGTCAATGAGCCTACACGAGGCGAAAGCGTTCTAGACTTAGTATTCACGACCGAAGACAACATCGTCACTAGCCTCACTGTTGACGAATCGTTGGGCAGGAGTGATCACGGTCTGATTAGGTTCCGTGTGTGCGTCCCTCGGGTGAAGCGTAGTAGCTCGAGAGGCAGTAAGCTCGATCTACCGCGGGCGGACTTTGTTAGCCTCCGGGATAGCGTAGATGAGATGGGGTTAGAGGTCGGCGGCGATGTTGAGGGAGTGTGGAGTGCATTCCGGGACGAGTTTATGGTGCTGCAGTCTGCTGCCATACCCTCAAAACCGGTCATCCCTGCTTCAACGCAGCCTAAGTGGTTCAGTCGTGACATCGCTTCGGCTATCCGAAATAGGAAAGTAGCGTATAGGAGGACGAAGGCCAATCGTTCCCATGAGAACACTGAAGCGTATGTCCGCCTGTGTAGGGAAGTGAAGGCGAAGGTTAGGCTAGCCAAACGTAACGAGGAACTACGGGTGGCAAGCCTCTGCAAGAGGAACCCTAAGGAGTTCTTCAGTTATGTTAATAGTAGAAAGCCGATTACAAGCAGGACCGAAGCGGCGTTCTGCGGACCTTCGACGCGGACATTGCTAATGTGCTTAATGAGTACTTTGCGGGAGTGTTCACCAGTGAGGACACCCGCGTCATCCCCGAGCCAGGCCTGAGGCACGAAGGTGCTGGCCTGGATAGTGTTCGATGTACCGCGACAGTCGTTGCCGATAGAATAGACAAACTGAGCGCGTTTAAGGCTCCTTGGCCAGACCAGTTTCTCCCCAGAGTGTTGCGAGAGGTGCGCGACCAGGTGGCTCCCCACCTAGCTACAGTCTTCAACAAATCGTTGGAGACGGGCCAGGTGCCTGGTGACTGGAGGGAGGCCAACGTGACCCCTATCTTTAAGAAAGGGGGTCACGAAAGTCCAGGGAACTGTCGTCCCATTAGTCTCACTTCAGTTGTAGGTAAATTATTAGAGGGGATAATAGCGGATAGGATCGTTGACCATTTGGATTCCTAGAAGCTGCTTGTGGACTCCCAACATGGGTTTAGACGGCATAGGTCGTGTCTCACCAACTTGCTCGAGTTTTTCCACGTCATGTTGAGTGAGTATGATAAGAGTAGGGCGATTGATATACTTTATCTCGACTTTGAAAAAGCCTTTGATAAGGTACCTCACTGCCGGCTAATGGCGAAAGTGCGCGCGCTGGGTATCGGTGGGGAAATAGGTAGGTGGATTGAAAACTGGCTGAAGAATAGGCGGCAGAGGTTTGTAATTAAAGGGGTTAGTTCGGATTGAGCCTCAGTCACTAGTGGGGTTCCTCAGGGTTCCGTTTTGGGGCCACTGTTGTTTATCATTTACATAAATGTTATCGACGGTGGCATCGTCAGTCGGATCGCCAAATTCGCTGATGACACCAAGCTTGGGGCCAATGTTGGGACGCCCGAAGCAATCGAGCAACTGCGTGCGGACCTAGGTAGGATAGGAGAGTGGTCCGAAAATGGCAAATGCCGTTTAACTTGGGTAAATGCAAAGTGATGCACATTGGCTACGCCAATCCCAAGTCGGACAACTCGATGTTGGGGAACAATATCGAGGCGACTGATTTGGAAAAGGACTTGGGTGTGCTAATCAGCAGCGACCTTAAGTTGACGAAACAGTGGGTAGAGGTGGAAAAGAAAGCCCAGAAGCTATTGGGTTATATCAGGAGGCAATTTCAGTTTCGGAACAAAGAGATTGTGCTCTCTCTGTACAATTCCCTGGTTCGGCTGCACCTGGAGTATGCAGTGCAGTTCTGGTCGCCCACCCTCAGGAAAGATATTGAGAGGCTGGAGCGAGTGCAGGCGAGGGCCACAAAGTTAATCCCTTCCGTTAGGCATATGGGCTACAATCGACGCTTACGCGCCCTGAACTTGTTTTCGCTGGAAACTCGGAGGCTGCGCCGTCAACTGATCGAGGTTTTCAAGCTCTTACGCGGGTTCAACGACGTCGATTTTAGAGGCATGTTTAGTTTAAATGATAACCCAACTCGCAACAATGGTTGGAAGTTGGATTTGAAACGGTTTAGGACTAGTGTGTGTGGGAATTATTTTACATATAAGATCTGTGACACATGGAGCAGTTTACCTTCAGAAGTTGTGAACAGTTCCTCTGTGGATCATTTCAAGAAAAGGTTAGACCAAATCTTGCATACTATCTGAGTGTGTAGAAATTTTCCGTGGCACCCGTTGCCATTGGTACCTCCTCGGTATGGTCCGCAAGGCCTTTTGAGGTACTTCTTTTCCTTGTAACTCCTTGTAACTCTCTCTCTCTCTCTTAAATGAAGATTAATACTTTTATAATGTTTTATTTTATTGCCATTTAAGCCTCCCCCCCCCCACACAGGGAGTTATCAAATTATGTTTAATAAATTAGTGTACGTGATCGGAGCGTGGAAGTGAACAAAAGGGTTCCTGTGAACATGGATCCGCAATCGCTTCGTTTCCGAGATGCATTGCTTTTGCCGAGGGCGGTCCAGTTGGAGTGAGTCATTAAAGTTTATCAAAGTTGTAGTTGTCTGGTTGTTTGATGGCTATTTTTTTGTTTTAATAGTATTTCGTTAGTTGACATTTTAGAAATCAAAATTATTTCCTTTATTTCATATGTCACTCTCATGTAATCTTGTGGGGTTATTTAGAAAAATCTTGTTTATGTAAGAGAAGTTAATAATAGATGAATTGTGGCAACGTGCTCAAGATTGTTCAGAAACAATACGCAACCATGTAGGTGTTTTGGAACATATGCGGCAAAATTTCCAACGACGCGTTGAAGCATATACTCTGATTCAGGTAAACCATTTTGAGCACTTGCGTAAATAAACTTTGATAAACTTTGGTGACTCGTTTCAGTTGGATCGTGCTCGGCAAAAACGCAGTGTCTCGGAAGCGAAGCGGTTGCGGATTTGTGTTCGTGGGAGCTGTTTTTTTCACTTTGATATCCTGAATGTGTATACTGATTTATGAAACATACAGTACCTTCACAACACCCTGTGTGTGTGTGTGTGTGTGTGTGTGTGTGTATAAGTAGTTCCAACTTAAAATTGCAAGTTTTAGTTGAACTACTGAAGGGCGTTAAATTACGTCACTAGTGTAATTATGTCATGACGATTTTGCCACATTGTCGTCCCTTCAGTGTTAGTACCTTTCTGTCTTTGGGAAAAATTAAACCTCTTATTCAGTTATTTTCCATCATATAAGGTCGAAAATAATTGCATAAAAGGTTTACCTATAGTTCTATACTGTACTTTAAGACTCTTTGTTTCTTTAGCAATGTAAAACGGACCTTGTGAGGGAAAATGGGAATAAATACTTCGCGAATGTGTTAAAGGACGTTACATTGCCGGTGAGTTCTTTTTAGTTTTGTTTACAAGTTTATTACAAGTGCTCGCAACCAACCCGTACAACCCTTGAGAAAAATAGTTGTCAGACTGGTTAGTAGTAGCCATTTTTTGATACCCCCCATGCCACCACACTAGTCTAGCCATTTGAAAAACGTGTATGCAGTGTGCACGCACGTGCGACTCTGCATTTCTTCACTTCACCGCAAAAATACCCTCCTTTATAAAAAAGATGAAGCCAAAATCAAGGTTTCCGATGTTATTTTTTTTTAATATAAATTTTGGAAAGATTGTGTAGCAGTAGCGACGGCAAAGGGAGGCGGGTGCCTCCCCTAAAACATGTCTGCCTTCCCTAAAGAATCTAAGAATATACATCTCCCATATTAAAAGTATTTCATTTAGTTACATTAATCTTGGTTGATTTGTGAAATTCCAATATTTTGATAAATGCACGCGCTTGACAATCTACTAAGTGTTGCCATACAGTAAGTCAATTATTTTCCCCCTCCCCCACTGTGCCCTTCGAGTCAGTATCTCTCGTGATCAAGGCAACTAAACAGGTAGGCCCAAGTTTCCTTTCCCACGTTTCAGCGTCACCTTCATTAACCAATAGATCTTTGATAATCTACTAGATTTGTTTACTTATGTGAGAAATCTTTTACTAAAGCAAAGTGGAATGGAGTAGAAAACAAAGTTACGTTTTTGTTCAGTTCAGCAGTTTGTAACATTCAGTGTTAAACATTAGGATGGAATATTATTTATTTGAATTAAAAACTATTTTCTATTGGTCCATTTCGTCATTGTGAGTATTGAAAATAATGTAATACATGCTTTTAATGATCTCTTTAATCATTAACCATTTCCTTTCCCGTTTCCAATTCAAACTTCGCCTCCCAAGCTTATCTCTCTGCCACCCTCCCGCCTCCCCAATTTCAGAATCCTGGAGTCACCACTGTTGTGTAGTGTGTAAAATGTATGCATGTGTAGTGGGAGAAGTGTGTGTGTGTTTGAGAGCATGCTGGACTGCTCAGGGTAGATGAGACCCAGAAAAAGATCAGCTAAGGAGGACAATCACAGTTGAAACGGGAATTCCAGCACTCCCTGTCTCCTGCTTAACATCCCCGTCAGAGTACCTCCCTGGTCGATTGGCGTATACAATCTCCTCCTATAGTTGCTGTCTCTGTACAGGTGTCTTGTCTGCTCCTGTATGGAGTATGCTTTTCATGTGTCGGGTGGCGCAACCCACACAGCTCTAATTGACCTGGTGGAATCGAAGGCTTTTCGTTTCATCAGTTCCCCGCCTCTTACCATCTGTCTTCAAGTTCAATCCATCTCTCTTCGCACAATGTTACCTCGCTCTCTCTTTACTATTACTACTATAATGGACACTGCTCTTCTGAACCCTCTAACTGCGTGCCTCCTCCTTTAAGGAGTGCTTGCAGTACCATACTTTCGACAATACATTCTTATCCCCATCTCTCTCTCTCTCTCTCTCTCTCTCTCTTCTCTCTCTCTCTCCTCTCTCTCTCTCTCTCTCTCTCTCTCTCTCTCTCTCTGTGTGTGGCATCGTCAGTCGGATCGCCAAATTCGCTGATGACATCAAGCTTGGGGCCAATGTTGGGACGCCGGAGGCGATCGAGCAACTGCGTGCGGACCTAGGTAGGATAGGAGAGTGGTCCGAAAAATGGCAAATGCCGTTTAACTTGGGTAAATGCAAGGTGATGCACATTGGCTACGCCAATCCCAAGTCGGACTACTCGATGTTGGGGTAATATCGAGGCGACTGATTTGGAAAAGGACTTGGGTGTGCTAATTAGCAGCGACCTTAAGTTTACTAAACAGTGCGTAGAGGTGGAAAAGAAAGCCCAGCTGTTGGGTTATATCAGGAGGCAATTTCAGTTTCGGAACAAGGAGATTGTGCTCTCTCTGTACAATTCCCTGGTTCGGCCGCACCTGGAGTATGCTGTGCAGTTCTGGTCGCCCACCCTCAGGAAAGATATGGAGAGGCTGCAGCGAGTGCAGGCGAGGGCCACAAAGTTAATCCCTTCCGTTAGGCATATGGACTACAATCGACGGTTATGCGCCCTGAACTTGTTTTCGCTGGAAACTCGAAGGCTGCGCGGTCAACTGATCGAGGTTTTCAAGCTCTTACGCGGGTTCAACGATGTCGATTTTAGAAGCATGTTTAGTTTAAATGATAACCCAACTCGCAACAATGGTTGGAAGTTGGATTTGAAACGGTTTAGGACTAGTGTGTGTGGGAATTACTTTACGTACAAGATCTGTGACACGTGGAACAGGTTACCTTCAGAAGTTGTGAACAGTTCCTCTGTGGATCACTTCAAGAAAAGGTTAGACCAAATCTTGCACACTATTTGAGTGTGTAGAAAATTTTCCGTGGCACCCGTTGCCATTGGTACCTCCTCGGTATGGGCCGCAAGGCCTTTTGAGGTACTTCTTTCTTTGTAACTCCTTGTAACTCTCTGTCTCTACGATGATGTCATGGTTGATGTAAGTAAACGTGCTAAGCTTTCTTTTTCGTGTATTAATCTCGTTAGCACGAGGTTTCCCCAAGTGGATTAAAAGTTTTAAAGTAGTCCGTCAGTGGTTTTGAACAAGAGTACACAAAAGGGGGGGGGGGCAGTGAACAAATTGTGGTATGTATGGCTAAGTAAAAGTACACATCCACACCTACAGTGTGTCTATTTAACTCATTTACTTTGTAATCTCTGTCTATTTTCTGTTCCTCCTTGATAATGTGAATATATCACGAAAGCGCTCGGACTTTGTGTTTCCTTTTTCCCTGTGGTTGTTTGCTTATTAATAAGATCACGTGTTATTTTGTGATTTTAGTGCATATATATATATATATATATATATATATATATATATATATTATAAATAACCAATATAAAAGCAACAAGAAAGGAAAGAACACGAACAACAGAGAGAAGCAAATTCGAAATTTTTAATTTTCACTCCAAAGCTATAAACTGGGAAGATGTTGCATCCAGCATGGAAGTAATAGATTGGAAATCCATCTTCGAGGCCAAGACAACGGAAGAGATGTTAACGACCTTATAGGAAGACGCTGGAAATTGTGGAAAGACATGTCCCAAAAATACAACAAAGGGGAAAGAGAAGCAGGTTCGAGAGACAAAAGAGGTCATTGTTCCGAAAGAGAAAAAGAGTGACTGCAAAATTAAGTAACTGTAAAGATAACACATCAGAAAATATTAAATGATAAACTGCACAGTATCGACCGCGTCATACAGGAACTAATTGAGAAGCATACAGAAAAAGAAGAAGGTGACGCTCTAGAGGCGATGAAGGTTAATTCAAAGTACTTCTATAATTTTGCAAAAGGAAGTCGAAAACCATGCGACTATTGGACCTTACGACAGATGATATTACACAAGCTATAGGGAAACTAAAAGAAACTCAGCGGCAGGACCGGACAAATGGAATGCCACACTGATCAAAAACTGCAAGAATGCAATCGCTGAGCCCCTATATTAGATATGAAGACGATCACCAGACACGGGAGAAATACCGGCATCCTGAAGAACACGAACATAGTCCCAATATATAAAGGAGATCGATCCGAGGCCAAAAACTATAGGCCAATGTCGCTTACATCTCATCTCACTAAAATATCTGAAAGAATAGTTAGACAGAAAACCTACGGCTTTTTGGAAACTCAGAAAAAATTAAATGATAACCAACATGGGTTTCGGTCAGGCAGATCACAAGTAATTATTATTGATGCATTATTGATGCACTTGAAAGTAATGAAAACTATGATGTAATATACACAGACTTTGCCAAAGCGTTCACAAGTGTGACCATGGAATCATAATACATAAACTGAAATATATGGGAATAACGGGAAAAGTAGGGAAATGGATATATAATTTCCTTAGTGAGCGGCGGCAAGTCGTTACAGTACAAAGAGCATCTTCATCAGAATCAGAGGTGCTCAGTTCAGTACCACAACGGACAGTATTAGCTCCACTATTCTTCATAATCATGCCAACGGACATAGATGAGGACGTTACCAGAGACAGCACAGTAACATCCTTTGCCGATGACACAAAGATCAGTAGAAAAATAAGAAACCCAGAAGATATAGGAAGTGGACGGAAGACAACAATATGAAGTTTAACACTGAGAAATTTCAGCTGTTACGATACGAAAAAAGAGAGGACCTAAAATCCATTAAATATTATACTCCAGATGGACAGGAAATTCAAAGAAATTCTAAAGCAAAAGACTTAGGGATTGTAATGATTGACGATGCGAAATTTGAAACACAAAATGAGATAGCAGTAAACAGAAGAGAGAGAGTAACTGGGCAGATATGAAGTAAAATTGTAAATGGAAGATGTTTGTGTTCCTCTACTGAAAATACTGATTATACCCAAATTGGAATACTGCTCGGTCCTAACATAACCATATAAAAAAAGAAGACATTAGACAACTAGAAGGGATTCAGAGAAGCTTCACAGCCAAGATCAAGGGGTGCAAAGAACTAAACTACTGGGAAAGGTTACGCGAATTAAACCTATATTCACTGCAAAGGAGGAGACACACATACACCATTATTTACACTTGGAAAATAATGGAGAAACTAGTCCCTAATCTTATTCTGAGCCTGTAACTCCCCAAACAACGGTGGAAAGTAGAAAAGGAAGACTGTGTTGTGTTCCCAAATTAAAGGCTAGGCAGGGAAAATGTTGTGAGAGGACCAAAACTGTTTAATCAGCTGCCCAAAGACCTAAGAAACACGAGTGGTGTTGCAGTGGACATCTTCAAAAGAAGATTAGACGCCTGGCTCAGAACAATCATCCCCGATGAGCCGGGCGTACCTGGCTATGTGAGGTGGAGAGTACAAGAAACCAACTCACTACTTCACCAGGCCAACTCGAGAAAAGGGGCGACAAGCTTGACCTTCGTGAAATGAGGAATCATCGCGGGGAACATTTGAAAGGTTGAAAGGTATATATATATATATATATATATATAAAATGTACCATATGAAGTAAAATTGTAAATGGAAGATGTCTGTTTCGTTTTTTAATATCACAAGCAGTGCCTTCGGCTCCCTGCCCTACGGGCGGAGCTTGTGCTTCGCAAACTCGCCTACGGCGAGGACATGTTAGAGTTACCCTTTTTGGGGGAGGTCATTCTCCCTCTCCCCCCCAAAAAAACCTCACCCCCCTTTATGCAACTTGGGGGCTAACCCCCTCCCCCGTTACCTCCACCCTCTCCCCCCATCATCCCAGGGGGGAGGGGGCTGGCACCTATCACCTGAAATGTATATCCTTATCTTTTTATAGCCAGATGATGTGCAACTTTATTTTATTTTTATTTTTCACTTTTTAATGTATTTTTTTTATTGGTATATGAAATAAATTTAATGAATTATAATATTAATCAATGCATCTAAACATCAGGGAGGCGATGGGTCAGAAATCAACTCGTACCGAGGGCACGGGGCAGAAAAGCTTAATAGTCCGGTAGCACAGACCCTGATTTTACTGGAACCCTGCATTGTTTGTTATAAAGCAAATTTTTACATATTTTGAAAGCTTATACCACCCCATTCAAGAATCCATTGGGTGTACACCTGACCCCGGCTTGGCTTTTTCAATATGGTCGCCATTTTCCAAGATGGCCGGCAAAACTGAAAAATCTCATATCCTGGTCAATACTTGATGGATTTTGATGATCTTGGTGTCATTTTTAGGGGTTTTTAGGATGATGAGTCGATCTGGAGGGGTTGCAGATACTTTGGGGGTCGTTTTGACCCACATTCGTCAATACTCAAGGTCATTGGAGGTCAAACGCCCCCGAAATAAGGAATATCCCATATCCCGGGCAGTCGTGGAGATATTTTGGTGATCTTACTGTCGTTTTTATGGTTTTGGGCGAGACTGAGTAGTTCTATAGGGTTTAAAATGAAATGGGGGATTATTTTCCCCATGGTAAGGTGAATTCCAATATGTCTAATTATTCCTCTTATTTTTTTCAGGTTGTTGAGATTATTGCTGATGGTGCTGCCCACCTGGTGGTTTGATGACGTCTTGGTTGTGCTGATTCCAAAATTGTTTTTTGACTGCTGAATATGGAGAATATACCAGGTGAGCATTGTTTTGTTTTCATTTGCTGAGGATAAATTATTTCAATGCGATTTGTACTCTGAAGAATGGGTAAACAAAATTCTTATTTTTCAGGTTCTACAAAAGCTGCAGACGAATGTTTCTTCAAAGATTTCCTGCGTAGCTGTCCTGGAGGTCAGAAAGGTCTTTCAAATTGTGGGAGGATTCAGAAAATCATAGAGAGCAGTGACATCAGAGGGCAGCCAGGTGTTCGAGCGAGACTAGAGCCTCTCTTGGAAGATGGAGCAAAAATCCTTTGTTGTCACAAGAACTGTGTTTCCACTTATGTGTCCAAGCGGGATTTATCAGCATTCATGAAAAAGAGAGAATGTGATACCCCTACAGTGGAGCCAAAAAGACTACGTAGTGCTGTTCTCAGTGAAGGCCCAGTATATGACCCTAAAAAACACTGTCTCTTTTGTTTGAAAGTCAGTGAGTGTATATTACCCGAGAAATATGACATCAAAGTTCCGGTGCAATACCGCATTCCAGCATCTAGGTTTATGACCGATAAGCTTGGTGATAAAAAACAAATTACAAAGATGTGTTGATAGAAAAGTGTAAACTGAAAAATGATCAGCAGAGACAAATTGTACAGTACTAGCTTTTGATCGCTACTATGAATTCTCTCCGAAATCAAGCACTCGGGCAATGAGAAGCAAGAGCAGCAGAGTTCACAAGTTGGACCTCAACACCCCATTGCCTACAAGAGACGCTGTTCTCACGTGCACCGCGAACAAGGAGCAACTAAACAGGCTGCTCTGTGAGCAAATCCTTGCTGACAGTGAGTATCTCGCAACTGTAACCCAAGACCACGAGCTAGTGCTTGCAGGATGGCAGACCATACCGACTTCCATTGTGCGAGGCAGGAGTCGAGCAGCATTGGAGCTCTCATCATCTCATGAAGAGGCTGACGTGATAATAACACAACACGCTATCGCACAAGCTGAGAAAGACCCTGATGCCCGCATCTCCATCATTTGTGATGACACAGACGTGTTTGCCATGCTGACTCACTTCTATGAATTTAAGAAACTAGGCTGTCCCATGATTATGGAGTCTCCAGTGCGTGGCAGAAAATCAGTGGACATCCGAGCAACTGTAACCCAGCACAAAGACATCATCCCACAAATCCTCAAACTACACGCTTTGAGTGGTTGTGACACAGTTGAAGCAATACATGGCATCGGCAAAGCCACTGCCATTGCCACAGCCAAGAAGGGTTGGAAGCTAGACAAGCTGGGGTCCCTTGATGCATGCTTTGACCATATCGAGAAAGCGGCAATAGCGTTCATTGTTGCATGCTATGGGGATAAGAAATCCTCATCTCTTACTGAGTGTCGTCAGCGAGTGTGGGCTCAGAAGACAAGGAAGTCGGGAACTGCTGCACCCAAACTATGTTCTCTACTACCAACAACTGAAGCTTTCCATCAAAATGTGCTCAGAGCCCACTACACTGTGGCGAACTGGCTCGATGCACTAAAGTGTGACCCACCAACACTTGATCCTGTGCATTATGGGTGGGAGAGAGACTAAACAAACAGAGTTCTCATCCCCAAAACAGTTGGTGAAGGAGTGTGCTTAGCACCAGATGAAGTTCTGAAGCTAATCAGATGTAGGTGTGAATCACAATCAGCATGCAGGGGGAGTCGCTGCGGCTGCATGGGACGCGGAATCCCTTGCACAATGTTCTGTGCATGTGGCAGCGGCTTGGATTGCAACAATCCATTGAGCAGACTGATGATCCTGACGATCCTGACACAACCATGTCTTTTGAATTTGCCCCCAATAAATGGTTACCTAATGTGAATAACTGCATCAAAGTTGTCAATGCCAATCCCCCAGCTAGGTGTGAGCTTTGTTTTGCTTACGAGGTCATATCTTTTAGCTTTGCAACCTTCCGCAGAATGCATGTGCCCTGCACTTCAGCATAAATTGTGGTTTAGATCCGAATATCCATATCCATATAATGTGGGTTATGTCATTTAAGCATTATGATCTGGTTTTATCTGCAGAAAAGATGTTAAGTGCTCAGCAGTTAACTAGATTGTAGAAATTGTCACTGAAATAAAGCAAATACAGTGATGTCAACTGTGGCATTATCATATTTCAAGGCCAAACTTTAACTTCAAATGACCTTGACTTGACCCATGGAGTTGCAAAATGATATCCTACTGTTATCATGTGCCTATAGAACTACTCAGTCTCGCCCAAAACCATAAAAACGACAGTAAGATCACCAAAATATCTCCACGACTGCCCGGGATATGGGATATTCCTTATTTCGGGGGGCGTTTGACCTCCAATGACCTTGAGTATTGACGAATGTGAGTCAAAACGACTCCCAAAGTATCTGCAACCCCTCCAGATCGACTCATCATCCTAAAAACCCCTAGAAATGACACCAAGATCATCAAAATCCATCAAGTATAGACCAGGATATGGGATTTTTGAGTTTCGCCGGCCATCTTGGAAAATGGCGGCCATATTGAAAAAGCCAAGCGGGAGTCAGGTGTACACCCGATGAATTCTTGAATGAGGTGGTATAAGCTTTCAAAATATGTCAAGATTTGCTTTATAACAAACAATGCAGGGTTCCCACCCCGTGCAACCGGACTATAAGAACCATTGGTCTACTAAATCAAAGGCCATAGTCAATTCCATAGAGAATTCAATATTTCTTTCTTCTCTTTAGCGACATTAGCGCTTCCCATAAAATTTAAAATAACCATTTCTGGCGTTTTATTTTTACGAAAGCCATATTGATTTGGAGGTAATAAATTGTACGATTCTAAATATTGCTACATTCTACATTTTATATTTTTTTTCAAATATTTTAATTAATACAGATAATGAACACACCGGCCTGTAATTAGATGCTAGTGCAGGATCACCCCTTTAAACAGGGGTGGTGTTACGCAACCAATTTTTAGCATTGATGGGAATGTTGTTTTTGAAATATTTTGGTTGAAAATTTTAGCCAAAGTTACGGATATTTCATCTTTAACAAGCTTCAATTTATGTACAGGAACGTTATAAATAATATTTTTTGTATTTTTTTAATACCAATAATATTCTAGACCTCAGTAGAGGTAGCGTGAACAAAAGAAAATTAATTTAGTGAGCTGGGTGATATATATACATATATTCTAACGGTGAATGATCATTATTTAGTAACTGTAAGCAAAACTTATCAGCAGTTTCTTATCAGAAGTAAAATGGTTATTTAAAGAGTCTGCAATAGAAGTATCATCAGTAATTTCTTTATTACCAATATTTAGTTTCTGTATTGAAGTTTTTCTTAATTAATTTGGTTTCCGAGAAGACTGTTTATGATTGTCCAAGTATTTTTCATGTCTCCTTTTTCGTCTTTGGAAAATTGATTGTTATAATAGTTATATGTTTCAATTTTTATTAATTTAATATTTTTCTATATGAATATATTGTAATTTAGGAATTTTAATTTGTAATTTAAATATTTTATCTCCATCCTTTACTTGAAGTGGTAATTAGGAGTGATCCAGGGATTTGCGACACTTTTGAGCGAAACTGTTTTCTTCCTTGAAGAAAAGCATTCAAAGCAAGTAGGAAAAATATGGAATAAGGAGTCACAGAAGAACTTAAACATATGATCTGGATCATTCGTAGGTTCATACAGTCAAACCGAGTATTTTCTACAGCCCCAGTAAATTTTCTTTCGTTAACCTCTGAAAATATTCCGTAATCAATAGTCGTTTTATCCGCAACCTGAACAATGTTATTGTATATAGCGTAAGTAGGAAAATGATCAGTGATGTTTGGGGTTATAATTCCAGAATTTACGAGGCATTGCTATTTACAAATATAGTTGCACACTCGAGTGGGTTTAGTAATACGATGACTGAACTAGAAAGAATTTATTAAGTTTAAAAATTTATGAGAGATTGCAAATTGATGTTGAAGTCACCCCCGCAACTATGACATTCGATTTATAAAAATTGCGCAATAAATAACTTATCTAAATTAATTAAAAACCATTGAAATTAGTATTAGGGAATCTATATATTACGTGAACGGAATACGTATTAACTTTATCTTTAAAATTAGCAATTAGAATTAAAATATCACTATTACATACAGAAAATACTTCGTTGAAATAGTTAAGTTTTATGTACATACACAGAGATAGCCCCCCAACACCCTCAAACTTGACCATTTCTTACAGAAGCACGATAAGCAATGCAATTACCTATATCAGTGGTTCCCAAACCTTTCGAAGCTACCACCCCCTTTCACCAAACGGTAAAACAGCAAATAAAACGATGATTAGTGAATGAAAATGTATTTGAAAAATAATCACAATACAATGAATACATTCTTATTTATTGCTCTAATAATAATATATTTTATATTGCATTACAATTGCCACAATGGAGTTAATACTTATGTTTGCGTGTCAATCAGTCCTTCCTCCCAGCGCCCTTCCTTATTCTCAACGCCCCTCTAAACTTTACAAACACCCAATGATAAGCGGTACCGCCCCCGTTCGGAACTGCTGATCTATATCATACAGGTTTTGAATATTACTGTTTAATCCGTAGAAAGTTTGCAAAAGGGCCAGTAAGTCGTAATAGTTCTTGGGTAAGCTCTGGATATTTAGATTTAGCGCAAAGATTTCTATAAATATCTCTGTAATACAAAAACATTAAACTCGTCAAACGATGAGATTATGCGGTTACAAAGGACGCCAAACAGCAATAGACATGCTGGTCCCTACGAGGCTGTCTGTTGCCTACACAGGATTCCTGTTCGAAATATTCTGTGGTGGATATAGAACCGTTTGTTAATGAAAATGAAATGATTGATATCGGGACACATAGAATGAAAGACTTTATCGATGAAGGCCATTTTATCAGCCTAGGCGACTGCTGATATTCTGGAACAGCGCGTCGGGAAAGGTTTGTTGCCATGTTTGACTGTACTCTGAAATACAGCGTTAGAGAGTTTAATGTCTGGTCTATTCTTATTTATATTTATAGTTACAACAACCAAATTCAGTGATCAACTATTTGGTAACCAACCCAAATGATCAATCCAACCACGTTACATGACTGCGCTCGCGCTCATCAATAAAATTATTATAGAGTTTCGGTCGGAAGCTCCCCTTGAAGACAGCCTTTCTGGTTGCTCCCCGGGTTTAGGTGAAACACTCCAAGTTTATTATACCAGAAAATAAACAAATATTAAAGCAAAACAGGAAAACAAGCACTCACTGAAAGGGTTAGACAGACTGCGGGACTTTCCTCGAAAATGGGTGCATTTGGAACACTATTTGAAAAAGCATAGAAAAATTAAGACCACCATAACAATTTTATAAGAAAAAAAAAATACTGTCTGCGAATGACCAAAACCCTAAAATGAATTAGAAACAGGAAAGAACCTAAATGTGAAACATGGCCCACCGTTCTCTTAGATCGAAAGTGCCATTACTCAAATGTGGCACTTTATCCTTAATAAATAATTCCTGCCCTGAATCATTCTCATTCCCAATTTTGTTAAAGACAAATTGGCCTTATAAACGATTATTCCCGGAATACTTTATATGAATTTGGCTTTGATATATGGGCCAAATATATAGGTACAGGGTGTCCGAGAATTATCTGTACAATTTTTGGCTGTTATTAAAAGTCAACCATGAAGTGTAGAAATTCCAGTTTGTCCCATTTTACAGAGAATCTCATTAAGTTTTTTCTGATACCAAGTTGTGACAAGTTTTTTTTAGAAATTCCAGTGTGTCCGAACATTATCTGTACAATTTCATCTTTTAACAAAATTCTTGATAACACACGTAAAATTCTTAAACAAGATTATTTAGAATCTGTATTTTCAAAAGTTCCTTTTATTAAAGTAACGTTGTTACAAACATTCGATATGTGAACCATTAGTGATTCGCAAAACATCCAATCGATACTCCAAATGTTGCCATGTACGCTGCAGCATATCCACATCAATTCGCTCAATAGCAGCTGTGATTCTTGCTTTTAAATCATCAATGTCTGTCACCCGCGTACATTTCTAAAAAACTTGTCAAAACGTGGTATCAGAAAAAACTTAACGAGATTCTCTGTAAAATCGGACAACACTGGAATTTCTACACTTCATGGTTGACTTTTAATAACAGCCAAAAATTGTACAGATAATTCTCGGACACCCGGTATATATATATATATATATATATATACACAGGGTGTCCCATAAGTCCGGCATCATAGGAAAAATAATAAAAAAAGGCAAACAAAAGCTTTTATTTACAGAACGTGCTCAATATGTCCACCATTGTTTTCAATATACAAATTCAGACGTGATACCCAGTCAGCAAGCACACGGTGAATGATGTCAGGAGTAATGGTGTTACATGCCCCAATAATGTGCTGCCGCAAATGTTCAACACTCCTAATTTTCTCTGCGTATACCAGCGCTTTCAAGTGGCCCCAGAGATAAAAATCTAGTGGCATGAGATCCGGGCTTCTAGCTGGCCATTCCACAGGCCCTCGACGTCCTATCCAATGACCAGGGAATTGTTGGTACAGGTATTCCCTTGCTTGGGTGCTGTAATGTGCAGGAGCGCCGTCTTGCTGGAACCATGTTAGGAAATTTCCTTCTTCGTTCAAGACACTGGGAAATGCTTCTTCCTTGAGCATACGTAGGTAGGTGCCTCCAGTGACATGTTCATCGAAAAAGAGGGGGCCTATGATGCGATCCTTCCAAATGCCACACCATACCATCACCAGAGATGCACCTTGTTCCTTTGAAGAGGTATACCAGTGAGGGTTGTTTTGAGACCAGTGTGTATATATATATATATATATATTACACACCTTTGGTTAGCTTCCGCCCGAATTGTTCATTCTGACGAAGATCAAGCTTTTCACTCTACCTTAGACCTACAGTTTAACGTGGAATCCGAACCACGCCCCATCAGCAGCCCAGCGTCTTAACCACTAGGCCACCTAGGGTACCCATTTATCTACCAACCACTTTCTTTATTGTGTGGAAGGATGAACAGCTGGGTTTTGCTGCGCGCCGACTGCCGTCGGGTCTCGAACCCGGGGCCGATGGATTCGTAGTCAGCGACGCTAACCACTACACCACCGAGGCGCATGATATATATATATATATACATTATATATATAGCTAGAATGACCGCTGCGCCTTGCGATACAAAATAAAAACCCGAAACAACCTAGAGAGGGACTGGAAAGGGTGGGTGTGTTACTAAAACCTTCCATGGTTCTTCCTTAATGTGTATACTTAAATTTGGTGCAGACTACCCCAGGCATTTTGGCATATATAAAAAACAAACAAGATTTTATCAGGTCATCCCATAAGTAATGTCGTTTTTTAGATCGGAATTTGAATGACAAAAAAAAACTCAAATGAAACTTTTTAATCTAGTATATATTTTCCATCGGAATCAGTGACATTATGCCAACGTCCTACAAGCTTTTCAATGCCATGTTTATAAAATTCAGGTATTGCCACATTTGAGGAAATATATTTTGTAAATGTTGAATAACAACGTTCCATCAACATTACACCAATATTAATTTGTGAGTTGTAACAAATACCAACCACAATTCATCGATATCAACCGTGCATCAACAGTCAATCAATCAACAGTCCTACCAGCTACTATATATATATAAGGAAAATTAATATAGTAAAATAGGTGAAATATACACATTATTTGGGGTTTTATGGTACTTAACGAGGTTAATACAAATTTTATAGTTATTCCTCGACCAAACGCAAATAGAAAACGCGTAACTTTGAAAAATAATTTTTACGAAAGCATTTTCATTTCAAACATCAAATTTTATCTCCTTCGATTCACGCATTAACTTACTTTCAGCTTAAAGGTCAATTTTAATTATAAGAAGCATTTTAAGACTCGAAGAGGAACATCGGTGTACATTTGAAACGTACTCTCCATACTTTTTGTATGAAGTTTTATACTGGTCGTCCGAATTACTTTTAACTATTGATATAATGGTTTAATTAAATGTGTGTGTGTATATTAATTAATTAAGATATAAATAGGCAACCATTTATTACCTCATAAATACTACTGAAATTTAATAACTTTGGTAAGACTTTGTTCAGGTGTTGCGAGACATTCATTCAAAATTGGAAATTGAATATTTTCTTAATAAATTTGACCTTAAAATTTAATTAACCAGTTAATGAGATGAATTTTGGTTTCTAATTAATTTGCCTCTCTCTCTCTCATAATGAATTTGGTGGATATGACCACAAAATAGTGTCGAATAATTTTCGCCATTAATAATAGAAGTAATTAATGACCTTCTGTGACCAACCAGTTATTTCCTTATCGAGTGAAGCAAATAATGACAGGCAAACTAAATCTTATGCTATCGCATATATTTGCCTTTACAATATATATATATTATATATATATATATATTATATTTATATATATCGTGTATATATATATATATATCGGTGTGTAGTGGTATAGTGGTTATTGTCCCTGATTACAAATCCATCGGCCGGTTGGTCGATAAATGGGTACCCTGAGTGGCCTAGTGGTTAAGACGGTGGGCTGCTTGCTGGTGGGGCGTGGTTCGGATTGTACGTTAAACTGTAGGTCTAAGGTGGAGTGAAAAGCTCGACCTTCGTCAGAATGAACAATTCGGGCGGAAGCTAACCAAAGGTTATGCAAAAAACCGAATTCTTTGCTAGTTTTTGCCTCTCTATAAAATCTAAAAACCCGCCTTTACCTAAAAATAAATATATAATTTTAGTTTATAATTTTTTTTTATATGATGTAAAACCAAAATAATAATAATAATAATAATAATAATAATATTAATAATAATATCTGGATATATATATATATATATATATATATATATATTATTTTTTTTTTTTTAATTAAAATTAGACCCGCAGATTACAACAGTTTAATAACTTTTCTCAGCTTGTTTTTACAACTTCAAAATATAGATAAATATATAATCAATACAAGTTACTCGTTAAATGTTATAAAAATAAAGAAAAACAACGCGCATGCGTGTAAAAATTATATAATATTTTATATTAATTAATGCTTGGCCATGACCCTGGAGCAGCGGTTGTCCGGCAAAAGTGTTTGCACCAAAATTTAACTTATTAGCTAAAATGTGTTCGTTTTATATAATTTTGTTTGGGTGAAATGAGAGAGACATCATTATACGCGTGTACAGGGGTGGGAAAAAAGTCTGGGCACCCCGTCAAATATTTACGTTATCTAATTTTTCGCATTTTAGTAATTTTTTGTTAAATTAAGAATTAAATTAAATGTTAAAAATGTCAATATGCAATAAATTCTATTTTTCATGTACACTATCTTATTTTGAGGGGTGCCCAGACTTCTTGCCCACCCTGTACATTAGGAATTGTTAGGTTAGGTTTATTAGATCAATTAGATTAGGTTAGATTAGTTGAACTCTCGGGTAGACTTACAGAGCCATTTTTAATCTCTTGAATGAAAAGTAAATTTAAATTTCAAAAAAGGAACAAAAAATAAAAAAAATTATTTTGATTCCTTCAAAATGTCAAAAAAAAACCCAGCCAATTTCGAAAATAAATCAATTGTATAATAAAAGTATGGATTTCTTCACACCAGTTTGTATAAAATCTTTGGGTAGTCTATCTACAGATCCGGACCGTGGTCCACCTATTCGTGACCTATAATGCCCTAGAATATCTAATATTTTCACCTCTATTCTACATATTTTTGTAGTAGTTAAGAGCAAAATCAGGAAGAGGAAAGTATGTCCTATTCAAAATAGTAAACCGCACCACGATAGGTTATATTAAAATACTTTTTGTTATGTAATTAACACGTTAGAAATTATTAAACAAATAAATTCCCGTTAATCATCATTAACTCGAGTTAACCCTTTAACGACGACTGCTACAAATTGATAACGTTTCAAATACATGTATTCATAAGTTAACCCAACTAATATTTCTGACGTTTTTAAATGGCTAAAAACGGGTCCTGAGATAAATTCGAAGATTTTGTGCATTATTTGATCCTTTCAGGTTCGTAAATTATTAGATATTTAATTAAATCACATTTGAAGATAAGTTTCTGAGGTCCGGATTATAATTATGTACATTAAAAAATTAATTCTAATAAATTATCCTTAATATTCAACTGTCAGTGTTAATATGAACCTAAGATATGGCAACGAAACGTTTTGGCATTATTTAACGATTTTTATGTTATTTTTAAGTAAAATTACTTTTCAGCAACATTAATAAGAGCAAGGGGGGGGGGGTAGGTGGGGAGGGGTATGCAAAATAAAAGGAAAAAACACGCGCGCGCACGCACGCACACACACATACGGTTTTGAGGGGGTCAACATTTTTAACGAACCTCAAAAAACACGTTGCATCACTGTGTGTGTATATATATATATATATTTATATATATATATATATATATATATATATATATATAATAACCACTTCAAAATCGTCAAATTCCAAATATATCAAAATTACATAATATAATAATAAGCCATTTATGTATATTTTATTCCTAAATTACTGTAAATTTATCTTAAAAAGATAACTTTGAACCAAAACTATAATCAATGCATTATTTCCATATAAGAAGATGCACATACAGTTATTACATTGAAATACTGACACCCGTATACATACATCATTGTTTCACTACCTCTTGTGTGAGCTGCATGAGACACGTACTTTGTATCAGACTGCACTAAAAACAACTCTTGTTAGCTACTATTTTAATTCAAAATCATGTTTAAAATTGATCATATTGTTTTAAAATTGAGTAAGAATTTGTTTCCACTGAAATAAAACAAAAAAAACAAAATTTGGGGACTAATTAAAAGATGAGCGTAATAAGATTTTTATTTTCAGTGCAAAAAAGATTGTGAACTTTAAACATGTTTTTTTTTTAATTAAAATTGAATAAGAATTTGTTGACACTAAATAAAAAGATTTTTTTTAGGCTAATTAGAAGATTAGCCTAACAAGAATTTTATTTTCAGTGCAATTAGAAGATTAGCCTAACAAGAATTTTATTTTCAGTGCAAAAAGATTCTAAACTTTAAACATGTTTTTAAAATTAAAATTTAATAAGAATTTGTTTGCACTGAAAAAGTTCATTTTAGGCTAATTAGGAGATTAGCCTAACAAGAATTTTATTTTCAGTACAAAAAGATTCTAAACTTTAAACATGTTTTTTAAAATTAAAATTTAATAAGAATTTGTTTGCACTGAAAAAGTTCTTTTCATTTTCAGTGTAAAAAGGATTTTTATTAAATTTTAAAATAATATGATTAACTTTAAACATGATTTTGAGTTAAAATAGTAACCTTAGAAGAATTTTTTCAGTGTTTAAAGAATCATTTACCCTAAGTACTACGGTAAAATATTACTATCAAGATCAAATTTTATTATGACATTAAACAGTCTTTATAGCACAGAGCTAAGAATTTGACGTCGTGTCGTTGCGTCGCGTCAGAGAACTGCGTGAAGGTGACCCGTCAACGAAACGCTCTTCCCGAACAGACCTAGAGAACATACACGGATTTGCGAAGATGAAGACGGTTTCGCATCTTAGTGACAACGCGAACAACGAGAGATGCGCCGCGTAGGTATGCTCATTCAGGTTCAACTTAATAATACTGTTACCGGAAAATTATGCCATGACGCGACGCTTTAACGCGTAGATCTGTTCAAACTTTAATCATCACGTTTGGGATTCATTAGCCTCCTTCGTAACGGACGGCAATAGTCACGTGACGTAGGAAACCTGAAGCTTTACGTGGGATCCGAACCATCACATACAGGTCGCCACATCATATAAACGCTGAGGAAGCTCACCCATCCATCAAGCTAACAGACCTAACGTGCTTAACTCGCTGAGCGCTGTTGTTCAGCTGTAAAATACAAAATTGATGAACACGATAATCCAGTGATGTAGTCGAGACCACCATGGCCGAGACTGAGACCCTATGCAATTTTTGCATGCATTCAGTAATGCGTAATGCCTAATTCCTAAGCTCTGTATTTCATATTCAGGAATAAAGATTCTAAAGAGGTTATCAAGTGACAATTGCAAAATTTACTTATAATTTATTCACAAATTCATAATTTGTGACATTTTTCAGCAGTTAACAGACCTACTTAAAACAAGTGTTCGTCGCACTTGAGGAACATCAACGTACTCAGCAGTGATGTAGTCGAGACAACCGCGACCGAGACCAGAAAAAAGGTCTCGAGACCGATTTCGAGTCCTACATCACTGCACAATACACTCGCTCTCAATCCTTACACTACACAACCTACTGTATGAGCTTCGACATTCCGTTTCGCTTTTCGAAATAGAACGGCACAAAGATGATGTACGGAGGGTTGACAAAAGTAAATAGACTTTTCAGTTTTCTCTAGTTTTCGATTCGATAATAAAAGTGAAAAAAATAGTACCATTTATTGGATCAATATATTTAGAATCTTATTGCTTTCCCCTTCAAATTATGTAAGGCTGTCACACGTCGTTCTGATACTCAATTGATGAGCTTTGCCATTTGTTCTTGAGAACAATCATTGTGGTGTCTATTTACTTTGGCAACCCTCTGGCACATGAATGATACATGGCACGAGGAACATTTTACTCGTGTGAAAAGTTCCGTAACAATCATTATTCACGACAACCAATAAAAAAAGAAAAGAAATACAAACACACACACACACTATAAAAATCAATGGACTGATTCCTATAAAAGCTTGATATTAAGTCGTTATAAGATTTTACACTTAGTCTTTTAATGGAACAACTTCCAGACTTTTCTTAATTTCAGTTTGTCAGCGAAAATTCTTGGAAAAGGTTTTATATCTATAAAAAACTAAAATAAATTTTTTTTTATTATTAGAACAGAGTTCAGGAAACTTTAATTTTACCCTTAGGAGGGCGAGGGGGTGGGGTGGGGGGATTAAGAAAAAAATGGTTCTGTGTTTTAGAAAGCCTTTTAGCATTTTTATAAGCTATAAAACTAGGTTTTTATAATATATATATACACACACAAACAAACCATGAAGATGATAAAAGAGAATATAGAAAAAGTTCATAAATACTATAGTGACTATATACGATAATGGTAGGACCTTTGGTAATCTTTAGTTTGCTTCTGCCCGAATTCTTCATTCTGACGAAAGTCAAGCTTTTCACTCCACCTTAGACCTACAGTTTAACGTAGAATCCAAACCACGCCCCACCAGCAGCCCACCGTCTTAACCACTAGGCTTCCCAGGCTACCCATTTATCTACCAACCAATTTCTTTATTGTGTGGAAGAATAAACAGCTGGGTTTTGCTGCGCGCCGCCTGCCGTCACCGGGTTTCGATTCCGGGGCCGATGGATTCGTAGTCTAGTCAGGGACGCTAACCACTACACCACCGAGGCGCATATTATTTATTTATATATATATATATATATATATATATATATATATATATATATATATATATAGAGAGAGAGAGAGAGAGAGAGAGAGAGAGAGAGAGAGAGAGAGAGAGAGGGTAAAAAAAGTGACCCCTTAGAGGTAAACTGTCATATTAAAAAAAGTAAGGAGACTAGAGCTCCCAAACTTCATAGATGCTTACTTTAGCATGTTGTTCGTCTTAATTGAGAAGTTGCTCGATGTGTCCCCCTTCCTGTTCAACGCAGGCCTCCAAACGTGGACGCCGCTGATCAATAGATCTGTTTACATATCGTTGAGACACCTTCTCCCAGCCGAGCAGAATTCTTCCGCGTAGTTCATCTATGTCTCTTATATTGGTACCAGGGATGTAAACTTTGGACTTCAGGGCTTCCTAAACACTATAATCTAGTGGTGAAAGATCGGGGCTACTAACCGGCCACATATTGGGTTCGATAAAATCAGGTGTTTCGTTCTCAAGGAATGTGACAGTTTGGCGTGCTTTGTGAGCAGGGGCTCCATCTTGTTGGAAAGTATATCTTTCAGTCTATCTAACTGATATTCGACGAATTAGTGGTGAAAGATATACTTTCCAACAAGATGGAGCCCCTGCTCACAGAGCACGCCAAACTGTCACATTCCTTGAGAATGAAACACCAGATTTTATCGAACCCAATATATGGCCGGTTAGTAGCCCCGATCTTTCACCACTAGACTATGGTGTTTGGGAAGCCCTGAAGTCCAAAGTTTACATAGATGAACTACGCGAAAGAATTCTGCTCGGTTGGGAGAAGGTGTCTCAACGATATGTAAACAGCTGTATTGATCAGTGGCGTCCACGTTTCGAGGCCTGCGTTGAACAGGAAGGGGGCCACATCGAGCAACTTCTCAATTAAGACGAACAACATGCTAAAGTAAGCATCTATGAAGTTTGGGAGCTCTAGTCTCCTTACTTTTTTTAATATGACAGTTTACCTCTAAGGGGTCACTTTTTTACCCACCCTGTATATATATATATATATATATATATATATATATATATATATATATATATATATAATATATATATTATTATTATTATATATTTATATATATATATATATATATACACACAATTTTGTTTAACGTTAAAATGGTTTATCCACTTAACAACGAACAACTTTACATGAAAAAATGCTCGTATAAAATTCGTATGTAAAAGCTACATTGTAAATATTCCTTTTAGCGAGCCTTAAATCGCCAACCTTAGCATTCACTTCTTTCTTTGACTACTCCGAGTGGCATTATAAATCATACATACATCCATTCTTAGTTTTTATTTCATTATTATTCTCTCTTTCTCTCTCTATCACACACACACACACACACACACACACACACACACACACACACACACACACACACACGTTCAGCTACCAGACGAAATTGTAGCGTTTTCTTTCGTGGATGGCGACATTTAACCTTTAACCTAATTAATTTAACCTAACCTAGTCTTAACAATCCTAAAGATTGTTGCGGTCTCGTTAGGTATCCGATAAAACTAGGCATCGACCGGTGGTTGTATCGGTATCGGTACCGATAGTTTTTTGTTTCTAAGAATAAAAAAAAAAGGGCGTTTTCCAAATAGAAACTTCCCGGCTGCTCGAGAAGTTACGTGTGTGTTCGCGATTTATCCCGACGTTTCTAGAAATTTCCATGACTCATTACCGCTCTATATAAAGCGAGCCCGTAACCATCGCGGCGTCATTTTCTCAGTTCGCAAGTTGTGAATCAGTTCAACAGTGTGTAATAATTTTTTTGTAAATTTATTAACTACTGGTATAAATTTATTCGCTTTTGCTTTAGTGAGTGTGACAATGCCAAGCATTGTGTGGAAGTTCTTCACTGCTTCAAGCACTAATGTAAAACAGGCGATCTGCAATTTGTGTGGTGTCTCTGTCTCTCGTGGAGGAACAAGCGCAAGTACTTTCTCTACATCGAACCTGAGGAGTCACCTTATCAACAAGCACAAGAGTGAGTTTGATGAAGCCAATAAGAGTCAATGTACAACTTCTGCTACTAATTCTGGTGAGTAGATTCATGAAAATGTGTAAAGTGATTCTTCAAACATTCTCAGGGAGAATTCGCAGTTGCTCAAAGCCCCAACATCCTAGTGGCCCCAAAAATGATGAATTCAATAAAAATTTAGGAAGTCTAAATACTTGTTGTTTTTAATGTATGTTTCGGGTCCCTAAATTTTAGCCTGCCCAGGGCCCCCAAAAGTTGCTAAGATGTTGCTATATATAAAGTTTGATTTCAAATTTCAACATGATTTACGAATTTATTGTAATATCAGTCTCCCTGAAATTGTCTTTTTCTATTTGTTTATAATTTCCCCCAATCAGAATTAAGATACAACTAAAGTAAATTTAATTCTCTTTGTTAACTTACTTAGCTTCTATTTATTAAAAAATATTAAATATATAAAACTTTACATATAAATATTTTTGTATTAATTATTTTCTTTTTTATATATATATATTTATTTTTTCTCTCTTGGAGACATGCCTGGAACTTCTTCCGCCACGGCTACTCAATCTATTAAGGTCGCGTTTTCCAAATCCATTCCATACGCTCATAATGACCGAAAAAGATTGATCTTGACCGGAAGGTGGCAGAGATGATCTGCATCGACTGTCATCCCTTCGCGTGTGTCGAACGGGTAGGATTTAGGCGACTACTTCAGGCTGCCGATCCGAAGTACACGATTCCTTCTGAGAAGTTTTTCAGGACGAACCTTATTCCAGACATGGCAGGCAAGGTGAAGGGCAAAATCGAGGAATTGATGTCACAAATGAAGGAAGAGAAGAGGAAATTCTCCTTCGCCACGGACATATGGAGCAGTCGAGCAAGTAGCTCATATATAAGCTTGACCTGTCACTTCGTCAGCCCAAACTTCGTGCGCAAAAACATCTTCAACGAGGATCATACAGCAGAAAAAAATTTCCGCCAAAATTCAAGAAATGATTCAAAGTTGGGGATTGTCCGAAGAAGACACTTTTATGATCATGAGAGATAATGCAGCTAACGTGCGAGCCGCTTTCAGACAAACAGGAATGGATAGTTTCGGTTATTTGGCTCATACACTCCAACTGGTGATAAAGGATGGCTGCATGAGCCTCCCGAGTGTGGCTAATCTTTTGACAACGGCTCGGAAAATCGTCGGTCATTTTCGCCACTCTCCGCAAGCGACGCAGCGCCTACATCAAATTCAAAGAAGACTTAACTTGCCTCAACTGAAGCTGATTCAAGATGTGCCAACCAGATGAAATTACACGCTGGAAATGTTGCAGCGACTCCTTTCCCAAAAGCAAGCTATCATTGAATATGACGTCGATTGGCCCCTGGAAAATACGTTGACTTCAAAGCAATGGAAGCTTATGGTCAAGCTTATTGACGTGCTTGCTGTCTTCAAAACTGCAACGCTCAAAATCAGTGAGGAAAACTCGCTTTTATCAGAAGTTTTACCTACAGTCAAATCTCTGTCAAAAGGAATCTGTGCAGCGTGCTCAGTGAATGATGCTGGTGTCAAGATTCTGAAGAGCCAGCTGGGCGATTCTCTCGAACAGAGATTTCGAGAGCATAATTCAAATGAGAAACTGCTGCTAGCCACAGCAGTTGACCCCCGATTCAAAGGAGTTGGGCTGATAGACGACGACATGCGAGAAAAGGCCAAGGAATTGTTGAGACAAGAGATACGCAGTCACATAGAGGGGGCCCAACGAAAGCGTACTGGAGGTGCAATTGCCGTGAAACGCCGCCGAAGTGGTCCGGTTTCTCCGTCCAAGAAAATCGCTCTTTGGGAAAACCTTTCCGATTCGGAAGGTAGCAATCTCGACGATCATCACGTTCGTCCTATTCTAATTGAAGAACCCCAAACGAGGGATATGGACACGAGGTTCACTGTCCCAGACGCACGAGTGGAAGCAGCCCTGAACGCCTATTGGTCGCAATGTCGGATCGCTGGGGATAGGGATCCATTCATTTTCTGGCGAGAACATTCTGCTGATTTCCCGGAGATTGCCAAAGTTGCTGAGAAGTGCATGAACTGCCCCTCTGGATCAGTTGACTCTGAACGGCTTTTCTCAACGGTTGGAGAAGTTATCAATGCGAAACGAGCCAACATCACCCCAATCAACGCTGAGGAACAAAACATCCTCTCTAAAAATCTGAAGTTCCTCAATTTTGATTAGTGAGTGAAGTCATATTGAGTTACACTTTTTGAATTACAATTTTTGAATTACAAATTGTTTCCATTACATGACTTTTATTTTTGTGAATTCCATTTCTTCAAATATATGTTTTGAATTACAGTACATGTGTCGAATTATATTCTTTGAATCCTATTTTGATATTTTGGACAGATATCGGTATCGGCCGATACTTTGCTCTAACTATCGGTATCGGTACCGATATTTTGGGAATACTATCGGTCGGCCCCAAAACATACACACACAACACAACATCTAATGAAGGAATGAATTTCTTATATACTTTTAAATCGAATTAGCAAATTATATCCACAAACTGAAGAAAACTAAGCAATCCCTTCTGAAAAAGCATAAAAAAATTACTAATTGGTACCACAAAAAAAAAGTTTTGTTTTTAAATTTTATTTTTCACCAAAATGAATAAAATATCCAAAGAAAAACAGAATATTCCAATTAGTAATTTCTTATGCTTTTTAGAATTTTTTTTGTGTACTTTGGAAAAATTATTTCCTACACTATATATATATATATATATATATATATATATATAATATACGCCTCGGTGGTGTAGTGGTTAGCGTCGCTAACTACGAATCCATCGGCCCGGGATCGAGATCCGGTGACGGCAGGCGGCGCGCAGCAAAACCCAGCTGTTTATCCTTCCACACAATAAAGAAATTGGTTGGTAGATAACTGGGTACCCTGGGTAGCCTAGTGGTTAAGACGGTGGGCTGCTGATGGTGAATGGTTCGGATTCCACGTTAAACTGTAGGTCTAAAGTGGAATGAAAAGCTTGACCTTCGTCAGGATGAACAATTCGGTCGGAAGCAAACCAAAAGTTACCAAAGGTTATATGTATATAATATGCTTCGAATAGAAGGAGTTCCATCACTTGAAAAGAGAAAAAAAAAGTTACATCTTTCCAAGTTAATAAGGTTACTAGTCTACATTCACACACATCCACTTTATCCAGAAGAAAATAGATCAATAAATCCCCCACAATTCGGGAACTTCAGGATCAAGAAAATCAGTGATCCTGTTCCTTCTTCGGTAAACTGGCTCAACCAGATAAAAAAAAAAAAAAAATGGAGAATGTAGTTCAGTGGTTCCCAACGTGGGCCCCCCCCCCTCCCCAGTGGGCGTTTGAGAATCTTAGGAGGGCGCTAGGAAACTGTAAAATTGTTACCTTCTATTATCACTTATCCCTTATCCTTATCATCTATATGAGGGAACACCAGCAAATATTGATGGACATAAGGGGGCGTTGGCCTAAAAAAGGTTGGGAACCTTTGATGTCTACAGATCAAAGCTGGAATGAAACTGTAAACATCATTTGATATAATTAATGCTAAGTAGGTTACCAATAAAATGATAGAAATTATTAGTGATTTAATTAGTTATCCAAATATACAGGGTGGGCCATAAGTCGCTTTACCGAAGCGAGTTTAACGAAACTCGCTTCGGTAAAGCGACTTATGGCCCACCCTGTATAATGATAATTCTTCACGGCTGTTCAATTAGAATGGTAACGGCTGAGGTTCGACGTAAGAACAAATGTTACAGAAAGAGAACAGAGGTTTTTCTTTTGTCCGAGTTCATTGGAATCAGTTTAACCCTTTAAGACCTAAAACTACATACGCCGTACGATCTTAATTTTCACGCCCGTATTTGAATGGGCGTAAAGGAAATGCCGTCTGTGGAGCATACATACGTTCCGCCCGCACATCCAATAACAAAAGGGTTAAGTTTTTCTATTAATTTACAGCGTAATTCAACATTTTCAGCCAAAAAAAAACATTGTGAAACTTATCATTTTTGGCCCCCAAACTGCAGTATGTGCAGTATACATTTTGCTCCAGGTCCCCATCTCGAAAACGTTAAGTATATATATTACGTGGTGACTGGTGAGCCACATAAAAGCGGCCCCAAGAAAATATTTCAGATTTATTTTGTGGGTAAAATTTTCTTAGGGCCGCTTTTATGTAGGTCACCCTGTATAATAGGAATAATGTAATATTTTCCTCATTTCTCACGAAATTTTAAAAAAAATTTAGATTTTGTAAAACCATTTTATATTGCGTGACTTCTCATTCTCGGATAGCGAGATGTATAGCCTAATGTACAATAACTTCACAAACCGTGGAATATGGCAACATTAAACAGCGACTTCTCATAATTATGCCATTTTTAAAATTTACAATGGAAAAAAATAAATTATGCGATTTTTTAAATTTTTACGTTTATGAGCAACAACGCGACTTCTCAAATTTTAAAAGTTAGAAAGATTATGCAAACCGACTTTACAATGGAAGAAATTGTTCATTACATTAAAGTACAACTGTATAAGTGGTTGAATTTGTTTCCAATACGGAGCAAACTGCTCCTATTTCCACCCTTCTTTGTACAGACAATCAATTTGGGAGAAAAAAATGCCTAAATATGGAGTGCCTGTATTTTTATATTAAGAATACTCAAAGAAGAGAAAGAGAAATAACAGCTCAACCTTAAACAAAAGAAGTAACAAGAATGAATTTTTTTAGAAATTAACAATTGTCACTTTTCGTGAGAAAAGACCAAACTTCGCGGATATATATGTATCCCAGGATTATATACACCACCCTCCCATCCAACACCACCCACCGTTAATTTAACAACCACAATGGTACCAAAGGCCACATACATCCCCAGTATTCTCAAATGCAACGTCTCACTCAATAACACCGAACAGGAACCATCGAAATCAACCAGAAAACGAACACTATCAGAGACAACTGAGCACTAAGATTATTCTGTACATTTATTATATACGAATATACAAGGCCTGTATACTGATCATACAGACTACAAATTAAATATCTGTAAAATTCAGCTCAAAACCACACAGATCATATTCTTAACGGAAAACACTTAGATAAATATGAAAAGACTGTGAAGACTGCATCAAGGATACCGAAATAGCAATGCTGGACTACAACATATACAAAGCGGATAGATTTGCCAGTCGAGGAGGAGGAGGATGTTACATCTACGTGAAAAACACGTACGCATGCGAAATGAGGGTAAGCAAACTGCAGGAGGAGATTGTAAACACCAATCGACCAGGGAAGTACTTCTTGGGGGATACGTTAGACAGGAGACAGCGAGTGCTAGAACTCCCGTTTCTCCTGTCACTGTCTTCCTTAGCTGATCTTTTTCCCTATCTCATCTACCCTGTGAGCAGTCTAGCATGCTCCCAAACACACACTTTTTCTCCTAATCTTCAATACACATACATGCACCTTACACCAGGGTTGGCAGAAAACCCACTTTTTTTGAAAAAGCCCACCCATGTGGGTTTTTTCGGGTTTTTTCACCTAAAACCGAAAAAACCCGGGTAAAATTGGGTTTTTTTCATATGTCCATATGGTAGTTCATATTAGACCAACCTATTCTTATTTTTATAATAATACTGTACTGTACCATACACTATTAATATAACATTTGTCTTGTTTTTAGCAAAAAGGTTGCCTTCCAGGCAATTAAGCATAAAAAGTTATTATTTTCTCAGATTGAGCTTCACAACAAAATTTGGAAAACATGGACCAATTTGAACTAAATTTGGTGTGGTAAATTATCCTATTTGTTAGGCTATACTTCCTATGGAAGACAGGCCCCTGTGTCTTCTGCTGGAAGTAGATGAATTACAGCTCCCAAAGGGAACTTAATTCAGCTAGTTATATCTATTTAATTCATATTACTGAATATTTTTTCTTTTATTTCACAGTTAAATAAAACAAACTGGCAACAGCATATTTATCTTTACTGCTAGCCTATAGAATTAGTCTGTTTGAAGTTATAACTGCATTAAATAATGCCAAAGACCTTTGGATCAGGAAGAAAATCAGGGCATGAATGGAGTGAAGTCAATATTATTGATGGGACTAGTAAAGTTAGATGCAAACATTGCAATAATGAAATAAGTAATAAAATAGAGCGAATAAAAATGCATTTAATGAAATGTTTGAAACACATGGAATCAAGAAACAAGACTGACAATACTGCCAGTACATCATCTTCATACTGCCATGACATAGACCTCTCAGATGATCCAGACTCATCCTCACCACCACTGACACAATTACAGATGAAAAAAAAGAAAAATTCAAAAGAAAGTAAGCGATTTTGGCATGACAACAACAACTTTGCAGAAAAATGTCATTGATAACAAAATAGCGAAATTCTTTTATGCAAATAATATTCCATTTCTATGTGCAGAGTAAGTATTTTATTGAAATGATAGAGACTCTAAGACCAGGCTACACTCCACTTTCCCATCGAAATTTGTCTGGTCCACCCAAAGAGTTATACCTGTAGGTCTATTTGTTGACTCATGTTTGCTTGCTTTGCATGTAAAATCATTATAGGCGCCTATATGACAATTTTTAAAAATAATTGCATATGCACTTCTTAAGTTTCATGAAAAAACCCACAAGTGGGTAAAATAATGGGTTTTTTCAAGTGGGTTTTTTTGAAAAAACCCAGGTGGAACATTTTTGTGGGAGGCGCTCGCCCTTGGCACCTCTTTCCTGCATACAAAAAAAATCAAACGGCACAGTCGAAATAATTATTTGAGAAATGAAAGAACTGAACTTAGTCATGATGAACGTGTGCAGACCATCAAACATCACAAAAAGTTAATTTCAATGCGACATTCCACAGCAGAAAAAGAAACAAGCTAAAACTATGGAAGAGTTTAGTCCTATCGATAAATGAGTATTGCTCAGTATTCCCAATCCCATACAAAAAGCAAGACATCGCGAGCATAGAACGTCTAAGATAGAGGAAACGAAAGGTAAAGACTAATGGTCTCGACTACAATCCCCGAAACTCTGCGCCATGGAAAGAAAACGCGAGCGGTACACAATAACATAAGTATGGAAAATAATCGAAGGTTGTGTCCCTAACCCTAGAAATGAAATAGGAACCCACTGGAATGTATCCTTAATTTTAGAAATGAAATTGGGACACACTGCGATGAGAGAAGCAGCATATTCTTTACTGTCCCAGCTGTAGTGGGGCAGGGTACCATGTAAACGAGGATGGAAAATACCCTCATAATACGAGACCCAAACCTTTTTAATGCACTACCAAAAGAACTGAGAAACCTCCAGCACATCAATCGATCGATCCTGAACTCGTTCGAAATCATCATAAGGTAACAGTCGGAATACACTGGGACGTAAAATAGCCATAGCCCGTAGCGTATCTCGATTGATTACCGCAACCGACGGTATATCAGCCATGACATTATCGTGAAAGAAGGAAATCTAAATCACTTAAAGTTTTTTTTAAGCCTTTATCTGTATATTAATCGCAAAATCTTAGAAAGAATAAGATTTTCCATGGATTCCAAACGAATTGAAATTTAACCTAAAAATTCTCTTCGCATACATCGGGATTTAAGGGAATGTCTCGTGTATATTTGGGGAAGACAGAACCGATAGACTTCAATGATACTACGAGTAAAATGTCTGTTTTTGTAAAGGGTATCATTCCACTCAATATTTATTCCTATTTCGTGCCATTCTTATTCTTATCCACGGCTTTTCCACTTTGGTCTAGGTTAGGTCAGGAAATGCCATTCTCATTTGGTGTCTTTATCGCCAATACGAATGGGATATTCTTCGGGAATGCGAATGAGTGTGATATGAGGAAACTCTTTTCTCAAATATAGTTTTCTCACTTCGCGCATTCTCACTCGCACGGCAAATCATGTTATAAAGGAGATCTATAGCGTTATGTAGGAACCGAACCACGGGTCGATACATCATCTGAACGCGGAGGACGGTCACCCATCCAACTCTACTACTACTACTACTACTACTCAGACCCAATGTCGCTTACCTTCAGGAAGTAATAAACTCAAACGTTTACAGTTCGTTCGATTTAATACCATTTTGTCGGAACGAATGGGCGTATAATAAGAAGGAGGCTGTCAATCGATTCGCCAGACATTCCGACATTCTTCCAACAATATTTCAGCACTCTTCTCCCATCATTGTCACACCCTTTTGATTACAACAAAGACGACGACGAAGACGACGAAAAAAAAAGACTGGAAAAAGTTATAGTTTGCTTCGACTTTATTTACATATTTTTAGATAGTAAAATGTAATATAAAAATATTTGCAATCTTTGTAAAATATATTTTATATTAGCAATTTTTACCTCCAACATTTACAGTATAACGTTCAGGGAATTAATGGACAATGTGTATACGACTTAGTTGAGTTGAAAGATGCCCTTAATGTCAATTTTTCTAGCTATAAATAACCAACTAACACTAAGCCTCCCCTATACGTAATGCTATCATTACAGTTACTTATACAGTTACGGTTACGGTTACGATAACAAGAGCAATTACCAGTACGGGTTAACTGTGTGAATAGTAATGATAATAGCGTTTGTTTAACCTCCTTTCATACAACTTAGATCATATGATAGAGGTGACCTACGGCTTTACGTGGGATCCAAACCAATACCCCACTAAAGAAGATTCGTAGAAGGCCTTTAATGGCTGAAATCTGAAGTCCGATTTGAGGAAGTTCGAACCCAAGACTCGGAGTTTAACAGCCAGGCTACCGAGGCGGATAACGCAGTAGTAATAACCACAACTGGGATATACAAAGACGATGAACTCTAACTTGAGCGTTAAGTTAGGCCTAACTTGGAGATTACTTAAAATTGAAACGAGTGTCCCTAAAATATCTCTTTTCCGTTCTCATCTTAATACCTGCTGCGCGGATTTATCGATACCAAAAACAAAGTTAATTGAAAAGTAGACTTAAATCTTTGATTTCGTAATTAAAAGTACGGCCAAAGAAATATCATACCATCAAAATACATTTAACAAACGCACCAAAACCACACACTACACACTAGTCATTTTGAAGTTTAATAGTGTGGACGAAAAGCAAACATAAAGTTTCTTCCAAGCTTTTCGAAACAAATTCGGATATTTTAAATTCTGTAAATAATTCTTGAAGACATTTTTGTTTTTTTTAACATCTTCGAACGAAGTGCAAAATTTTCCTCGCTAAAGTATATTCTTCCCGAATTGAAATATGCCGCGAGAGTTTCTTCATGTGCATATATGAAACCATCTCAAGAGCAGAAATTCTAAATACATTTTTTTAAAGGGTTGTGCGTGTTTGGGGTGAGGGTGGGGGGGTATAAAAAAAAAGGGGTCAAACCATGAAAGAAGGAAGGGGGGCGTGTGAAAAAAACATCGCCGATCATAATTGCAGTTCGTAAATCTTTTTTATTTTAACAACTAAATCGATACGAGAGAAAAACAAGACTGTCATCTCCTCATATACGCGCGAATGGAACGAGAAGCCAAATAACAATAAGTAATATAAACAATATAATTTCTCTTAGCAAATGCCTTAACTGGTGGATAAACAAGGTTGAAGCCATTAAGGAAATATGGGCCACATCACCATGGCCATTATGGAATCTCATTCACGTACGCGAGCCAGCCGTTCGTCCACTCGAGTGGACCCGTCGAGTGGACGCGATGCCGGAGACACGGAGGAAAGGGAGTAAATAACCAGGTCAGAAGGTCACCTTTAAACGCCATGTTTAAATTCTTTTCCATGGCGTGAATTTCATTTCTTTGGAGTTGCGTGCTTTAGGTTCCCCAAAAAGGAGGGGGGATGAAGGTGAAGGGCGCGGAGTCAGGGGTAGGGGGAGGAGGAGGGAAGGTGGGGCGTGAAATAGCAAAAATTTGCGTAGGAGGCTTTACTGTAAGCACTTTTACAAAAGAAGAACTATGGACCAGTCCATCATAAACTCGGGAAAACCTTACCTTTCAACTGGTTTAGACTACCTCGTGAGCACGTCGCAGCAGCGCTTCCCGTTAGCTCAGCAACGTTAAGCGACGTTGGGTCTGGTCAGTAGATGGATAGGTGACCAATGGATTCTGCGTTCAAATGATGTAGCGAGCCTTAGATGGTTCGGATTCCACCTAAAGCTGTGGATATCCCCTCCCGGCAGGATTGGGAAATTTTTTTTTTTTTTTTTTTAACAAACCAACCGGGTTTTTTTTTTTTTTTTACTTTAGGGTGGGAGTGAGTGAAATACTAATTAACTTCAAACAAATTACCAAAATAGTTTTTTCCTCTAAGAATTTACAATCGTAACCATATTATTACAATTCCTTAATTTGGTAAAAATGTAAAATTAGAAGTTGTGTGAAAAGTTTGAATATTTACTCCTGGTCCTTGTTACCTGTTATATATATATATATATATATATATATATATATATATATATATATATATATATATATTATATATATATATATATATATCCACAAGGAAAATTGAAAAGCGATTCCAAGGTCTTCCGTGTATTCAACAATTCACCTCGTCAGGAAATGAAGAGAGGGGTTTTGTTGAATACACAAAAGGATTTGGAATCGCTTTTCATTTCTTCGTGTGGGTGTGCATCATTACTTATTTCACATGTTTAATTGAGAAATTCATCCCATTTATATTTGTGTGTGTGTATGTGTGTGTGTGTGTGTGTGTGTTAAAGTAAACAAAGTTAAGCAACAAAGCACACACCGTGTGAATGTACACACACACACACACACACACATATATATATATATATATATATATATATATATGGGTTTGCAGCATATATATATATATATATATATATATATATATATGGAATATAATGCATGAACAGCTCGATTGATTTTGCATAATGCAAAAATTGTCCCCTCCAGGGTTTGAACCTACCACCTCTTAACTAAAAGGTGAGGGCACTATATCCACTACACTACGATGAGTTAACCTGCTAGCGCCCTCACCTTCTATTCAAGAGGTGGTGGGTTCGAGCCCTGGTGGGGTAATTTTTGCATACGTGCGTGAGAAATTTCACGATTAAACACGTTAAATTAATAAATGTTACACACCCACAGGGGGAAATAAAAAGCGACTCGAAGGCCTTTCGTGTATTCATTTCCTGAAGATGTGTTGAAATAAATTAAAGGCCTTAAAATCGCTTTTTATTTTTCCTGTGGATGTAATATATATATAATATATATATATATATATATATATATATATATATATATATATATATATATATATATATATATATATATATATATATATACTGTATATATTAGTGGTGGACCGATGTCAGTTTTTCAACATCCGCGGATGCGGATATTTAGTTAATCTATCAATATAATATAGAATTATGAATATATGACATAATTTTTCAAATTTCGTGATATTACTATTATGGGAGGCAATGCATAAGAATTAAAATTAATATTAATGTTTTCATTATGATAAAAATAATAACTTTCTCAAGAGTTTCAGCCACAGTGGAGTACGCACAGCTGCACAGGCAGTGCTTGTTGATTTAATGGTATTTATATTTTGAGGTTTATATATTTGTTTGTTCATTAATAATTACTACTTTACATGAAATGTGCATGACTGGGCCTTATAAGCTATTTTATAAGCTAATTTAATTGTAAATTGCATAATTTATTAGAGGTAATATTCGCATAACATCCGCAGTCACAAGTGCGGATGCGGATGTTAAAAATGATGCGGATGCCGATATCCGGTCCACCACTAATATATATATATACTAAATATAAATAAATTTCACTCATTTCGTTCCAAAACAAAAACACATGCGCCGCAGCGACTAATATTCGCGTTCAGTCTGTCCAGCTCAAGTAACCTAACCTGGTACTCAATGCTGTAAGAACGCCACTCGAAATGCTCTCACGTCGCAGTTTCACTCGTTTTTACACACTTTCGGCAGTCCAGTGTCCGCATCGGTTACTTAACAAGATTCGTCAGCTGTTCTTAAGTTTTAGGTCAGGTTAGGTTAGATTAAAGTGGTTAGATTAAGTTAAATTACTTTTTAATAATTTTTTCATCTTTACTGGATAATTTAGCCATTCGATTGTACTTTTTACTGCCGAGAATTCCTTCCCCAGCCCAGCCCGCCCAGCCCAGAGCATGTACAGTTGATTAAAAATGTACTGTACGTTAAACGTGGTGTTCCTTACCGATAAATCTTCGCGAGTAAAATGAAATTTCACAACAGGACTTTTTTAATTGAACTGTATATCGCGCATGAATGTATATACAGAATTTTGGGGTTTGTCGACAAACATTTTTTCTTATACGGAAGGAGGGGCCAAAGACGAATGGCCGCAAAAGCGCCATCCACCCCCCACCCCCAATAGAATAAGAAGAAAGCCAAAATCAAGGTCGAGAGTTTTCGTATTGTCGTTATGCGATTAAAATAAAGTTTAAGAAGAGTCGAGAATACCTCACTTCAGAGAATACCTCGCTTCCTTCAGATGAAAAGTCTTATTAAATATTCAGTTCATCCATTTGCTCAATACGACTTCAGTCAACGAAAACAACGTAAGGAAAACAAACTCTCAGATATATAACTAAATTTGGCGCGCGCGCGCACACACACACACACACACATATATATATATATATATATATATATATATAAACGATCACACTGCAGTCACATATAAGAACATAAATCAGCAGAACAGATGACTGGAACTATCAATTAAAATTTTTCTTCGACTCATTTGGTGCTACAACAAACAGGAACAAAGCCTATCTGTCTTAATAAAATAAAAGAATATATGAAACCAAACAAAACAAAATTGGGGGTGAGGTGGGGAAGGTAAAAAAAAAGGTAAAAAAAAGAAGGTAAAAAGTGTTTACAAGAAGGGGTAAAAAAAGGGTAAAAAAAACAAAAAAAGGTCGAGTTTTCGGCTCTTAACATCGGAGGTACCAGGTTCTCACTCGTATTTTATTAAGATGGATAAGGCTTTCCTAGTACGGATCCAAATATTTTGCTGGAAATTTTTTTTAAAATTTTCATTTAATATTTATCTATAAATACACTTTGGTACATTTAACACTGTTTATAGTCAACCATGTTACATATATAATACGTACAGTCGATTTAAAAAAACCCGGGCTGAAACAACATGTTTGTACTGATGAAGACTGGTAATTAATACCTAATTCATGACAGGACTTTCTAGATGGACTGTTCACATTACGGAAATTCCCCATACCAGTAAAACCGAAAAGAATATCTTAAACCTTTGATTCCTCACAAATGAAATTTCCATGTTAATTTCCATCTACAGGGTAATCTCGAAAGTTCTGCCTCGTGTATATATATATATATCTTTGGTCTTTCGTTTGCTTCCGCCAGAACTTCTCACTCCACCTTAGACCTACAGTTTAACTACTAGGCCACCCAGGAGTACCCATTTATCTACCAACCACTTTCTTTTTTTATTGTGTGGAAGGATGAACAGCTAGGTTTTGCTGCGGGCTGCCTGCCGTCACCGGGTCTCGATCCCAGAGCCGATGGATTCGTAGTCAGCCACGCTAACCACCAGAGCTGGGCACTTGCGGCATATTGCGGTACTGCGGTACTGCTGCACTACCAAACCGGTACCAAACCGGTACGCGGAAATTTGAATGCGGTAGCGGTACTGCGGTACTTTCAGCGATCCTTTGCGGTACTGCGTTATGGGGGCCCGGGGTGGTAGTGCGGTGGTACCGCAAGTACCGCAGTACCGCAAAATATGCCGCAAATGCCCAGCTCTGCTTAACCACTCCACCACCGAGGCGCATATATATATATATATATATATAATACCGTGTGAACAATAACTCGCACTTTGTCGAATCTTTTTGTACTCCTTTTTTTTCTGGGCTTTTTAGGCATTGCTAATGTACTTAAACTTTTAAACATTAATGTAATATTTTCCTATAACAATATTGTGAAAAATGTCATAACAAAGAATAGTCTTACCAATAACTTAAGCATTTATCTATAAGATTGGTTGTAAAAAAAATGCGACTCCTTTTACATTGGAGAAACGGAAAAAGATTTAAAAACACGTGTAAAGCAACCATCAATATTCCATTAGAACGGGACAGTCATCAAACGCCCTTTTTTGTCCATTTGTCAGAGTTGTCTCCTGTATTCGATTGGAAATATTCTTCAATTTTTTTTTCACTTAAGCAAGAAACATTCTTGAGTCTGTCATCATTCAACTCGCAAACAATTTCAACCTTAGCCACGAGCTTTTTTCGCTCGATCCTGTCATTTTGAATTCTTTCGGATCAGATTTAGATAAGAACTTATTAAAGAAGGGCAAGGCGCTGAAACTCTGATAGCTTTTCCACTTTCATTGTAGGCTCCTCCCCTAATATTCTCTGCACCAATCGTATAATTTTTGTTTTTCTTTATGAACTATACATACTGTCTTAATCTTGTTATTAATTTCAGCGTTCCTGAGTATGTCATTAGACGAATGCACTTCAACGGTATTTCATTTTTTAAATTTTGCCTTCGTGGTTATTTTCCTCATATATATATATATATATATATATATACTGTATATATATATATATTTTTTAAGTTCGGGAAGAACCGATTCGCCTCTATTTAAAAGGGCATATCTCGGCGGAAAAACAAAGAAAAAATGAGAGGAAAGACAGAGGTAAAAGAAAGGGTGGAGGGGACAATCGAAGTGGAAAAAACCAAGGATGACAAGGACTGCAGGGTGACGTCGAGCCCCATCATCCTTGGGTGCTAGGGCCGGGAGGGCGCACGTGAAACCTCTAGGAACAAGCACGTACAAACGAGCACAAAGAGCACGAGCATAGAACCCCCTTGCGGGGATATATATATATATATATATGCGTGGCCGGACTTGTGAATCACCCTGTCTACACATTTCCTTCCGGAACGCAGAAACACGCATTCAAATTTAAAGGAAAGAGGTTCGAATCCCTTTAATGAGAGAGTATCACTCGGGGTCGGGTAAGATCATAAAAATGTTAAATTAGACATCAGAATTGTTCTTTCCCGAGTTATCGTGACGTTTTGGGCATTCGAAAATAAGGTTCTTCTACGAGGAATTCCATAATCGAAATACTACAGTGAAGATATATGCATACGTAGTATTTTGCCGCTTTTAAATATTTCAACGCAACGCGTGGATAATTGCCGCTTCTATATTCATCGTTTTCAAGAATTACGTCAGCGGTATTTGTATAGGAATGACAAGGGAATAAATGGGCTGCTCTTTTCGTTATTAAAAAACTTCGCAAGTTTTTCAAAAGATATCAGAATTTGTAAACAAGTGGGAAAAGCAACACTAAGACGGTAGCAATAACTAAAGACTTTTTTTAGACTTACAACATAAACATTCCGAACGTTAGTTGGAGAGTGGTTCCAGGCTGCAAATGCTTGGGTTCGACTCTCACCTCAGCCTTAGAGGTTGGAGTGCAGCCTGCCGCCACCTCTTCCGCAATTACCCGAGATCGGGTGAGACAGAATTCACGTCCACTCCTACCGTGTGAAGAAAGAAGCAGTCAGAATGTTACTCGTTCATAAATACTGAAGCACCCTTGAAAATTTTTCTCTTTCGCGTTTGCGAAAAATTTATTCTGCAGTTTTTTAATGTCCTGCGTGTGACGTCATCGGAAAAGAGCTCAAAGCGTATAGAAAAGATGACGAAACTTGAAATCTTTATTCTCTTTCTGCCTATAGCTTATATAGTATAATGCAATTTCACTTGCACACCCAAAAATACACAGTTTCCAGTGTTTCGGACTCGTTTTGTGCGATGTCGGTGATTGGTTGATGATGCACGATGCAACTGATTAATAAGAAACACACACACACACACACATATATATATGATGCAAACCCACAAGGAAAAAGAAAAATGATTCCAAGACCTTTCGTGTATTCAGAAGTACACCTCATCAGGGAATGACGAGGTATACTTCTGAATACACGAAAGGCCTTAGAATCATTTTTCTTTTTCCTTGTGGGTTTGCATCATTCATTCATTCATTTCATGTGTATAAACACGAGATTATTTAAGAAGAACACATGAAATTAATAAATGTTATTACCAGAAGAAAAAAATTAAAAAGCGATTCCAAGGCCTTTCGTGTATTCATTCTCTTGCAAAGTGTTTGAATACATGAAAGGTCTCGGAATATCTCTAATTTTTTTCTGTGGGTGTGCAATAATTAATAATTTTACGTGTTTAATTGAAAGTTACATATATATTATATATATATATATATATATATATATATATATATATATACATTTAACTGCAAACACGGAGTATAATTAACGTAAAGAACGACGCTTGTATAGGAGATATTCCGCGCAAGATGAGAAAGAGAGAACGAAACAAATGAAAAAAATGAGGTAACCACCCGGGAATCGAACCCGGGATCTTCCGATTGCCGGTCAGATATGATAACCATTACACCATGGGCCTCACTCATTCAAATGCCGTAATTCTTCTACATACGCGCAGAAACCAATGCCCCAAGGGGGCACCTCCCACATGCCGTAACATTATATACATTTAACTGCAATATATATACAGGGCTGTGCGGGTCTATCACTTTCGGGTCGGGTCCGGTTCTGGGTCATTTTTCTAATTTACTTTCGGGTCCTGGTCCGGGTCCGGGTCGGACCCGAAAGTTCACTTTCAGGTCCTGTCGGGTCTTTCAGTATATGACCCGGGTCTGGGTCGGGTTCATTATTAAAAATGTAATTATAATAATCTGGTATAGGATAGGTAATAAGACTGCTACCGTAGCTACATTAACATGTTTTCTGAAACAGTAAAACATTATATGGCTACACGGTAGTAGCCTAACCATATATATATTAATTAATCCGATTTTGGAAATGTTTGAAAGTAGGTGTATTAATTGTATTAATATTTAATAGTAACTAGGTATAGTTATACACGCATTGCTAAGGGGCAAAGTACGATGTATGATTGCTCTCTTCAGCCCCCTTATTCTAAATTTTAATTCATTTTGTGAAAACAAATTCTATATTTTTTTTGAGTGAACTCAAATGGAAATTATCATCTTCTTGCATTAAAATTAAATACGTTGTTTATCTTAAAAAACAAAAATAAAACCGATAATATGAAATAATTAAAGTCATTTGGTAGTAATATTGTCTTTATATTTTGAGGGCAACATATTCTGTGAACTCCTTTAAAACAGATATTGATATAGCGGCAAAGCCTATACTTATTTCTCCTAGAATCTAGATTGAAAGTTGTGGAAAGACAGGAGAGAGATTTCTGAATTTTTAACTGATTTTTTTTATTTTGAATATACACAGTGTATATATATATATATATATATATATATATAATATATATATATATTATATATATATAATGCGCTTCTTAGGACTATTCTACATTATTTTATTTGAGAAGACTTTATTCCCCAACACCGTTCGATCGCAAACACAATACTGCGTCTAATGATGATTGTGAAAGAGAATTTCTTTGCGGGTTCAGAATGAAGCTTAGAGCGGAGAACAATCTTTCAACGCTAACTTGTGTGCACGGAGTAGACAATGCTACCAAGGCTGCCTCTTTTAATTCTCCTCCCATTTCCATCCACCATTTCATGGGATCTTCATGGATCAGTTTCCCAGCTGAATCTCTCTTTTTCGCGAGGCGAGGACATTTTTCAAACTGTATCACATCCGCATCAAACTTCGCACTCAGTGACACAGTTTGAATTCGTCCTTCCTTCTGGAGAAGTCTTTCCTTTTGTTGCAATTCTTTTTCAACTCACAAACAAACAATAAAATATATTCGTATTAGGCTATTCTTCCGTCACCGTTAACTCTCCACTTCCAGTGAGTCATTTGGAGGGTGGAGTGATAATTCAATACATTGTTGCCAACTCTAAAGGCGCACACATAAATTTTGTAAGCTAAAAACTCGGCTGTGCGGGTCCTTCACTTTCGGGTCGGGTCTGGGTCTGGGTCAATTTTAAAATTCACTTTCAGGTCTGGGTCTTTTTTCTAATTCACTATCAGGTCCGGGTCCAGGTCTTATCTCACTTTCGGGTTAAACCCGGGTCTGGGTCCGGGTCCGGGTCCGGGTCCGACCTGCCAGCCCTGATATATATATATATATATATATATATATAATTATATATGAACTGTTTTCCTATTGGTCAGTTGCGTCCTACGTAAACCAATCACCAAATCCAGCAAAGCGCATTCGAAACGCTGAACAGGGTGTATTTTAGGGGTGATCAAGGATGGTTTCATTATACTCTACTTTATTCTCAATGTTGTTAGGTCAGTTTCATTGACCTTTGACAAGTAAACTGATCACTGGTCTCCGAGATGATATCCCAGAGGAACGCGAATGACATTATTCACCCGAAATAAGACAATAACCGTTCCAAATCACCGATAATGGCGCTACGATACCGTAACTGGAAATCAAATTCGCCCTTTCTGTCCAAGAAACGGGAACTGAAAGAAGACTTACCTTCTTGTATGTAAATATGAACAAGATCTACAGAGGGTTGACAAAAAGTAGATAGACACCAAGATGGCTGCCCTCAAGAACAAATGGCAAAGCTCATCAATTGAATGCCAGAACGTGTGTGTGTGTGTGTGTGTGTGTGGTGTGTGTGTGTCCCCTTTACATAATTTGAAGGGGAAAGCAACACCATTCTTAATATATTCATTCAATAAATCTATTATTATTTTTTCACTTTTATCATCAAATCGAAAATTATGGAAAAACCGAAGGTGTCTATTTATTTTTGTCAACCCTTTGTACATGGAAATGTTTGTGACACCTCAATCCGTTCTTCAGAACTCATTTAGCACTTCGTTGGCACTTGGCACTGGTACAGAAACGAATTTGACTTTTTAATGCCTCTAGCGTAATCAGACGATTTTATTTAGTCTTAAGCCGGTCGTACACAGGATCGCCTTGCGACTGACTACTCGAGTCGCGTATGATTTTACTTCCGATAACTCGATATTTAGTCTGTTAAAGTCCGTTAACACGTTAACTGCGAGGAGTCATTCACGGAAGATCACCGCTCCGCGAATGAATTCAAACCGCCATAACTTCAGTCTGCTTCCAGATCTCGCAAGGGAGGTTGGGGAGGCCCAAGAGGTCAAGACTGGCAGTTGGGCCTAACTTTGAGAAGTTGGTCTTTCTGAAGGGCAACCAGCACATTGTGTCATAGTCTTTAATAAATGTGCCTAAAATTTAATTTTACCTTTCAGTTCCCGCCATAATAATTCTCTGGTAAATTAAAATTTAGTTAATGGTTAGTGGTTACAAGGGTTTCAAAACATGTAATCAGTACATTTTTTATTAAAAATAAAAAAAAAGTTAAGCAAAAAAGTTGCAAAACTTGATAAAAATACAGTTAAATACCTATTTATTGTTGGATTTTGCATAAATAAACTTTTCTATGGGTTTTAAAGCTTTTTTCCTTGATTTTTTTAAATGTTAGTAAAGAAATAGTTATCGTTAACGGATTATCGTTAACTTCCGTTAACTTTGTAGTAAAATTATCGGATTATCGTTATCGGAGTTAAAAATTGGGGTTAACGGATTATCGTTATCGAAGTTAACTTTTTGGTTAACGGTGCCCACCACTGATATATATATATATATATATATATATATATATATATTAGTTCTCCTATACAAGCGTCGTTCTTTACGTTATTTATACTGCGTGTTCTTTGCAGTTGAAATGTATATATATTATATATATATCAGTGACGTGCATTCAGGGTAAGCTAGGTAAGCGCAGCCTACCCTAATAAAAATCTTATTAAAGATATTAAAGACAGTATCGTATTTTTCAGAATAGTCTAAAAGTACATACCCACTAGCCAGTTATGAAGTTTATCATTAGCTAATATAATTACTATAATTATATTGCTCGCACGCAATACCGCTTACCCTGTAGACGTACCCACCGCACGCCACTGATATATATACATATACACACACACACACACACACACATATATATATATATATACACACACACACACACACACACATATATATATACACACACACACACACACAGGGTGGCGCAAAAGTCAGGAACCATAGGCACATTTTATTAAATTATAATAAATGTTCGGAATTGGTGGCCTTCCACTTGGAGACACTTTCTGACGCGTTGAATGCATGATATTTGAACATTCCTTAACACATTGGTACTGATTTTGGCACACTTAGATGTGATTTTATCCTTTAGAGAACGTATGGGTCTGGGTCGATCAGCATAGACTACCGACTTGAGATAGCCCCAGAAGAAAAAGTCAAGAAGCGTGAGGTTGGAGACCTAGGTGGCCATTCGACAGGCCCTCGCCGTCCGATCCACTTGCTTGGGAATGTTTCATCTAAAGTGCTCCGGACGATGGTTGCGAAATGTGGTGGTGCACCATCCCGCTGAAACCACATCTCCGCCCGTTCTGCCTGCCAATGGAATGTCGTCCAGTATGGGCATTAGAAATGTTTGCAGCATATGCAGATATATTTGTTACATTGCCGTCGAAAAAGTACAAACCAATTAACCGATCGCCCCAGAGCGCAGCCCACACCATAATTCGTGGATCGAATTACACATGTCCTTCCTCCATCCAGTGGGGATTCTCATTGGCTTAATAGCGTGCATTATGCCTATTGACACGACCGCTGAGGTGAAATATCGCTTCGTCGCTGAACGTGATCCTTCGTTGAAGCTGTCGATGTTGTAGAAACCACTGGCAGAACTCTACACGACGGTCTGTGTCGTCACCGTGCAGTTCCTGAACGAGTTGGACTTTGTAGGGGTGGAAACAATTTGTTGTAAGAATTCGTTAAATGAATCTTCTGGAGACACCCGTTTCCTGGGATAACTTTCTTAAGGACTTACGTGAGCTGTTTTCGATGTGATTGAGTACCGTTAGTGATGTTGCTGCATCGGTTGAACTTTTAGGCCGGCCACTACGCGGCCGATCATGAACACTTCTCGTTTCTTTGAAGTGAGTGAACAGTTTTCCAACTGATGCCTGAACAACCGGCGGCCTGTCAGGGTGTTTGTCATTAAAAGCAGTAGCAACTGATCGGTGTGTGTTACTACGCCTCACACACATTAAAACCATCTCCACCCGTTCATCTATTGTCAATTTCTGTGCCATAGGTTCAACAACAAATGTGAAAAGAACAAAACACATATTAAAACACAACTTATTAAAAATGTGCCTATGGTTCCTGACTTTTGCGCCACCCTGTATATTCCAATAGACCCTGGTTTTATGAAACTTAAAATATCTATCGAAGAAACTGAAATATAAACACTGTTAAACAGTGAAAGTGGATTTATTCTAAACCATTAATATATTTGAACTGATTTAATCTTATGGCATGTAACGATTATGTCAAAACTATATTTACCTTTATATTAACTTTTGTTTTCATCTTTTCAATAAATATCAATAAATTTCCATTTTAACTAACGTTTACAAGGTCTAAAGGGGGGTATGATGACATGGGCGGCAGTAGTAGTAGTAGTAGTACTGTATTAATTCGACAGTCTGATATTCAGTTGCTCTTAGATTGCTAGTGCCACTTTTTCCTTCCACTAGTGGGAGTAGGCATTTGCGTTTAGTAACAGATAGACTTCTAATTCTTTTGGGTTTCAGAATTGGACATTTACGATGGATTTGAGTGCCGTGAACGTCGCGAGAGTTGTCGCCCTAACTGAAGATGGTCGGAGCCAGCGTTACGTCGCCGATGCGCTAGGAATTCCAAGAACAACGGTTCGACGTGTCTACCAACGTTATGTGCAAACAGGAGAGTACACCCGAAAACCAGGATCTGGAAGGTCGCGCCGCACATCTGCCCGTGACGATCGTTTCATCATCTTGAGTGTTTTTCGAGATCGTCGTTTGACTGCCACGAGCGTCCGCAATGAGCTGGAAAGGTCTTGAGACGTCAGTGTATCGGAGCGAACCGTTAGAAGGAGACTTATGAAAAGTGGCTTATACGCTAGACGTCCAGCAATGGTCCCGGAATTGCTCCCACACCACCGCAATGCTCGTCTCGCTTTCGCTCGTGAGCATGTCAATTGGACTATGGTCCAATGGGGACGAGTATTATTCACGGACGAATTAAGATTTAATCTTCGAACATACGATGGACGGGAAAGAGTGTGGAGAAGAACAGGTGAAAGATTCGCCCCGTGCACTTTTACAGAGAGGGTTGCTTTTGGAGGAGTCCAATTGACATGCACCCGGTAAAGTTGAAACTTACTTATGTACATATAAATAATATGGATATTAATTGAGAGATGAATCTGGATCAATATGGCGACAGAGTTTGATATATTGGAAGTCATTTATCAAGCGTGATGGTGAAAATATATGTTAAAGCAGTTAATTCAAAGAAAAATATTTCACTGTTTTTCATACGTCTAAATCCACACACACACACACACACCCACACATTATATATATATATATATATATATATATATATATATATATATATATTTCATACGTCTAAATCCACACACACACACACACCCACACATTATATATATATATATATATATATATATATATATATATATATATATATATAATGTGAATTTAGACGTATGAAAAACAGTGAATATATTTTTCTTTGAATTAACTGCTTTAACAAATATTTTCACCATCACGCTTGATAAATGACTTCCATATATCAAACTCTGTCGCCATATTGACCCAGATTCACCTCTCAATTAATATCCATATTATTTATATGTATATAAGTAAGTTTCAACTTTACCGGGCATGCGCCAGTTGCGCCACGTCCCGAGCACGTCTCTTACCATGCACACGTACACACATGCACGCACGCACACATACATACACATTTTGTATATACAGCGTGTCCCAAAGAAATGTATACCCACTTTGTTCGATAATACCAGCTATGAGGATAATAAATATATTACTTTTTATATGTTTTTTAATAAAGAATTTTCTCCTGAATCTAAATATGTAATTATTTTTATTAAAAATTGAAGAACAAAAAAGTTACAGATGTTTAAATTATAATTATTATTTTCGAGACTTCATGTGCGATATTTTCTAATATTTTAACCGACTGTTTTGAGATACTTATGTTTAGTGTTGATATTGAAGCATAAATGTTGTAATTATTAGTTAATTCAAAAAATTTACAAATTCCATGGTTAAATGACACTTTATCTAAAATGTTCGACGTCTTCCAGAACGTTGTTTTTGTAAGTTTTGCACAGTGCCTCGGTTTCAAACTTATCTCGTATACGTGCAAAAATATTAGAAAATATAGCACATGAAGTCTCGAAAATAATAATTATAATTTAAACATCTGTAACGTTTTTTGTTTTTCAATTTTTAATAAAAATAATTACATATTTAGATTCAGGAGAAAATTCTTTATTAAAAACATATAAAGTAATATATTTATTATCCTCATAGCTGGTATTATCGAACAAAGTGGGTATACATTTCTTTGGGACACGCTGTGTATATATATATATATATATATATGCGCCTCGGTGGTGTAGTGGTTAGCGTCGCTGACTACGAATCCATCGGCCCCGGGATCGAGACCCGGTGACGGCAGCCGGCGCGCAGCAAAACCTAGCTGTTCATCCTTCCACACAATAAAGAAAGTGGTTGGTAGATAAATGGGTACCCTGGGTGGCTTAGTGGTTAAGACGCTAGCTGCTGGTGGGGCGTAGTTCGGATTCCACGTTAAACTGTAGGTCTAAGGTGGAGTAAAAAGCTTGACCTTCGTCAGAATGAACAATTCGGGCGGAAGCTAACCAAAGGTCAAAGGTGTATATATATATATATATGAACAGAAGGATCAACACAACGGCAAACATTTTCATTTATTTGTACTTCAGACGTTTCGACAATTCTTTTGTCATCATCAGTGAATTAAGTCTTAAAACCTTAAAACAAAAGTAAAAAGTGAAAAGTGAAAATTACATCAATACAATATTAAAACCATTAAAATTAAAACTTAAAGCAAAATGAAAATTGCATCAATACAAAATTAAAATCATTTAAATTTCATCACTATAAAAACTAAAATTAAATTAAATTACCTCAATAGGTAAATACACAATGTTTTACATCCACCTCCATACTTGGCAAAGTCTAAGAGAACACTGGATGGTCAGAGGATTAGAAAGGGTATGTCTGTGAAAATCGGTTGGTTGGTTAAAAGAGTTGTAATTTGTAGGATGAGCTATTATTATTAAGGGAGGGTTTGTTTCTATAGATGTACAAAGATTCTAAAATTCGGAGTTCTGTAAGGTTATTGGAAATTTTAACTAGATCCAATAACCTTACAGAACTCCGAATTTTAGAATCTTTGTACATCTATAGAAACAAACCCTCCCTTAAATAATATAGCTCATCCTACAAATTACAACTCTTTTAACCAACCAACCGATTTTCACGACATACCCTTTCTAATCCTCTGACCATCCAGTGTTCTCTTAGACTTTGCCAAGTATGGAGGTGGATGTAAACATTGTGTATTTACCTATTGAGGTAATTTAATTTAATTTTAGTTTTTATAGTGATGAAATTTAAATGATTTTAATTTTGTATTGATGCAATTTTCATTTTGCTTTAGGTTTTAATTTTAATGGTTTTAATATTGTATTGATGTAATTTTCACTTTTTACTTTTGTTTTAAGGTTTTAAGACTTAATTCACTGATGATGACAAAAGATTTGTCGAAACGTCTGAAGTACAAATAAATGAAAATGTTTGCCGTTGTGTTGATCCTTCTGTTCATCTGTAAGCTCCGTTTCCCTAAGGAGAAGTCAATAGCTTTGATATATATATATATATATATATATATCGTGTTCTTTTCCTTTTTTGCATTATGTAACTCGACAGAGTCGACACCCGTTTCTGGCACTCCATTGATAATTTCGCCATTTGTTCTTGAAAACATCATGGTGTCTATTTACTTTTGTCCACACAATATATACATATATGGGATGAATTTCACAATTAAACACGTGAAATGAATGAATGATGCAAACCTTGTGGGTTTGCATCATATATATATATATATACAGGGTGGGCGTAAAGTAGCTCCCTATTTTGGATTGGTAAAAAAATACATATATTATCCATTTATTTCAGAAGAAATAATATGAAAAGGTAGGCATACATGGTAGGTTTTCTCTAAAATTCAATGTGGGCTCCAACTCTTTCCACCAGCTTCTGGAGCCGCCCAGGAATGGCGTCCACTGACTTTAGCAGGAACTCCGGCGGGATGGAGGACATGACTTCCCGAATTCGGTCCTCCAGTTCTTCCAATGTCCTCGGTTTGGTGCGGTAGACTTCTTCCTTTACCCACCCCCAAAGAAAGAAGTCGCACGGTTACCGCTACTTTCCGCCCACCCTGTATATATATATATATATATATATATATATATATATATGATACACACAGACAGTGCATGGAACAAGGAACTCTTCTGGGATAATTAAATCCACTATAGTCCGAACAAGTAATGGTAAATGACAAATACCATAGTTTTTTTCTTTTTTATGATGCTAGCCCGACGTGGGCAACGGGTCACTCGGGTCTTTTGCTTATATTGAGGTTCTAAATGTAGCAGGGCTAGGCTGCTTTAACCCTAGATCCATGTCCCAAAGCTGGATCCTGTCTGCTTTGCAGATAGCTGGTGAAGGAAGCTATATTTATGGGACCTCTTTGCGAGTGACCCGTTGCCCACGTCGGGCTAGCATCATAAAAAGAAAAACTATGGTATTTGTCATTTACCATTACTTGTTCGGACTATAGTGGATTTAATTATCCCAGAAGAGTTCCTTGTTCCATGCACTCTCTGTGTGTATCATAAAAACTCAGGGGACCATTCTGAGTTCATTCCCTATATATATATATATATAGGTGAACCAAAAGTAGGTGGACAGTAGGTTGAATAGGGTTTGTGTTATATTATATTATAACTACGGTGTTCATTATAACTATGGTGTTTGTGTTATATTATATTAAATATTATAACTAAATTTATTTAAATTTTATTTTGTATTATAGTATACAAAAAAATTAAATATAATTGTATATGTATTCTCAAATAACGTTATCATTTACTGTCCACCTACTTTTGGTTCACCCGTATATATATATATATATATATATATATATATATATATATATATATATATATATATAAATATCACTGTACATTTTGTACTAAAGGTTTTTTTTTTTGTATTTCATGGCAGTGTATCAGTTTTGGGTTCCATATACAGTAGACTCCAAATTAAGTTTTTTTTTTTTTTTTTACAAATTCGAAGGAAGGATTCCCTCGGGAAATCCTTTTGTGGGAATCAACCTGATTAAGACCTACGCAAAACCGACGCCGAATTCCAATATTGAGTTATAAGTCTACGGTATCATGGTTAGCGCTCCTAGCTGTCGGTAAAAACAGTTTCCCTATGAGCGAAGTAATGACACCGTGGTCGCCGGTTCGACTCCCGATGGGACTGGTTAATAATTTATCCAGGAGTTTGCGCAATGGACCACGTTCGTCTCGTCTCAACGTTTTACCAGATTCTGTCCTTCATCACGGATTATTAATATTAATTATCATTATTATTACCATGACAACGTGGAAATGCGTAAGATCCAAGGCCAATATAACCAACTTCTATCATCCGAAGCTCCTAGACCACCCAGTATTACGAGTGTCTTTTTTTGTTTCGTTACCCACAATCGTCTCTTCAAAATAACAGAATATGAAAGTACAGAAAAGGCGTTAATGAACAACAACGATTTTCATAACGTCGACGTTATGTGGATCTTACATTTCGAACTAAATTTCAGGTTTTCAATGACAATCACTAACCCAACCTAATCAGACTAACCTAACCTAACCTAGACTAATTTTTTAATACCGACATTGTTCCGCTACCCGACAAAAAAGCACAAAAATGAACCAGCTTCAACGAATAAAACTTAACACAAAATACGTACAACAACAACAACAAAACGCAACAAAAATAACAACAAAACGCAACTACCTAATCTAATCTAATTTGGTCATCAATACACAAACTCGTAAAAATGACTTGGTTGTTCTCCTGACCTACTCCCGACCAAGACTTTTTCATTAAATTCGGACAACGGGAAAATGTGTTCGATACATTAAATGTTTATGAACATTTTTTTTTTATTTTACTTCGTATCTCACCGCTTGGCACCGCCGCCCCCCTTTCTCCTCCCATGACCCCAAGGCCCCTCCCCCCGACAAAAAAGATGAAAGTTTCTGAAAGTAGCGTCTCTTTCAATTTCCTTCCCATCTTTTAAAAACTCTTAACTTCTCCTACCCCTCCGCCTCCCCTTCACTCCAAAAGTGGGGTGAAAGCTTCCTGAGGGCAGGCCCTTCATTTGTTCTTTGCTAACATCTAATATCCTTTCGAGGTAATCTTGAATGGTGCTATCGACAGCTGCTCCAGAGTGAATGGAAAAAACATTTTTTTCTTCTCTCTCATATATATATATATATATATATTATATATATATATATATATATATATATTAGATATATATATATATAGTTGCTCAGTTTCGTATCATAAAAAAAAAATCATTGTTTTCATTGTGTAAAGCAGCAACTTGAACTACTGAAGGAAACGGAAATTTTTAACGAAAGACAGTAATAATGTTTGGGGTCGTTTATAACCACTTGCATCAGCGGAAAAAAGGTCGTGTGAAGGGGGACCTACTACGGTTTTAAGTGGGGTCGGAATCATCTATGGACGGGTCGTTAAATCATCGGAACGCGGAAGACAGTCATCCATCCAAATTCAGCTATTAAAAAGATCTAATATTACTTAGCCTCACTGATTTAATGGGAACCGGTGTCGTGACCGTGGCCAGGACATAGCCCAAGTAACGAAACACGCACCAAGTTTTCGTTGATGATGATTCTGAAGTGGAAAATACATTTTTTAATAAAATGGTATAAACAACGCCCCACCCCCGACCCCCGTTATCACCACACAGTAAAAATATCCTGGCAAAAAAAAAGTTATTGCCACAGAGATGACTCCCAATTTCATTTGGTCGGAATCTAATTTGGTATATAAGTTTATTTATATGAACTGGTATTATCTATAGAGGCTGTTCCTTACTCTCAGTTAGGTATTGGGCATGGACGTGATCGCGATCAAGGCATAATACCCACATTACGACTTACTCTTTACGATAACTGCGTCAACAGCTCGTTTCTTTTTCAGAAGAAAATATATTTTATATCAGGGCTGGGTACTAGTAGCAGTACCATATACCAGAAAATACCACATGAATTTTGATAATACCCAGCAACGACTGATTAGGCCTGACAGCAAAACTTGTTTTATTAGAAAAATAATCCAAAACTAAATAACTTAAATTAAGTTTTTCTAAAATAAACTTCATACCAAATGCCATTTATGGGCATTTTGAATATGTAGTAAATGATGTCAGGTTCGAGTGCAAACTTTGTGAAATCGATGGAGATTCTCAAGATGTCCTTTTGAAGGTAAGAAACAAAATCCTTTTCAACATTGTTCCATCTTTTGTTTCTGACTCATTGTTATTAATTCCACTGGCAATGTTTTCAACATTGCCTCATATTTAGTAAATTTCACAAATATTTTCATTTTGTATTTCTATAAAATATAATCTGGAAATAGGCTCATGTTAGAGGTCTGCCTTTAATATGTATAGACAATACATCCTACTTTACAAACTGAATGGTGCCCAGAAAACCATTTGTGTCCATGCAAAAAACTTCACTTTTTTCTACGTGAAGGTCAAAATATGATAATTAAAACCCACTCTAATAGACAGAGTTTATTTCCACAACAGTTTCGATGCCCACTAGCATCCTCTTCGGGTGAATACAGAAAAACGAATCCACCCGAAGAGGATGCCAGTGGGCATCGAAACTGTTGTGGAAATAACTCTGTCTATTAGAGTGGGTTTTAATTATCACATTTGTAGTCCTTTCAGTGACAAAAATGTTTTTTAATTTGTATGAATTTGGGCCTAATTTAGAGTATGTAATCATTTCAGTGATTTCACACTAAATTACTAGTGTTTTGTCTATACTTAGAGTCGCCATGCTGGAAATTTAAAAATGCACTTGGAGCGATTACATCGGTCAGTTTATGATGTTTTCAAAAAAGCGTGCGCAAGTGGAGTTTCTAAACCCATTGCCAAGCTCTTTCGGAAACAGATCACTGACCTTGATATGACTAAAGCCAGAAAAAACTTCGAAAAATAGTTGTCAAAAAGATAGTTTTTCCTAAAATGGATATTGTGACACGTCATGATCATTCATTTCTGGGAATCAATGTGCAATTTGCCCATAATCATAGAATGCAGCTGAAGACTCGATGTTCTCGGTGTTCTAGAAATGGGGAAGAGGCATACTGCAGAGAACTTGAAAGAAGGCTTTCACGAAAAGTCGTAGAATATTCTGTCAGTGACAACACACAATAGGCCTATGATAAAATCTGTGAAACGTTTGGGTGAAGGAATGAGTGACATTGCAATAGATATTTGCGACCATTATGTGAGGAATGGGACATAGCAAATCCAGACATATTTTTGGATGTTGGTATGTGGAACTTGATACGTTAAATCCAGCTGCCTCAAAATGAATTCCTAGGCCCTGGTGAGTTTTACAGCCTCTGGGAGAAACTAAAGATGACTGGCAAAGATGGATGATTCTGGTTGGTCTGGCACAAAGGCTTCGAGATACATTGGTGCAGCGGTAAAAGTAATTGATGAAAAACGGTATTCTACTTGTTGAAGTCTATTACGATCCTCGGTACAAATTATTGTTGTCACAAGAGGAGACAAAAAAGGCAAAGGAAGTGTTGCTAAGCGTTGTTCTAAAAGAATTAGAGAAGCTTATGCGACAAAAGAAAAAAAAGGTTTGCCATACGGCATTTATGCAAGAATCCTGTAAAGAAAGCCTTCTTGCAAGCCTGTACTGCAGTGAACCCCGTCTGAAAAACAACAAGACCTATTCCATTCAGCTATGGTGGGCAGCTAAGTGGCCAAATTCTTTGGTAGATGCAGCACAGATAGTTTCTGCTTTCCGTTTTACTGTTGTAAAGCAATTTGTTTTTAGTTTTTTAAGCTCTTGCTTTCAGCAGTTTCTTATACAAAGGATCATAAAACTGAAATTAATACGTATCCAAAAATACCTTGCTATAAGTCAGGTTGTTCACCCTGCAAAATAGGTACTGCTCATAGGTTTATAAATACAAATTGATAATGTATTGTTATTTACCGGTAACTACTTTCAATTGCTAGTACTACCAGTACCACTTCCAATGTTGGTACCCAGTCGTTTATATATATATATATATTATATATATATATATATATATATATATATATATAGATATATATAATATACCTGTTTTCGTTATTTTTAGTCTTTATCAACCATTCTTATTTAACATAATAAATATATAAATGGGCTATTAGCACTCTTTTTAAATCATTTTATCTCTGTACCTTCGCTAGTTTTTTACTGACATCATTACAGGCAATTCACTTGGTATAACTTTATTACACAATGTTTATCCTTCTCTCGTAAACTTAACTCTTAAATAACTTAACTTTGTTTTTTATTTTTTTTTATTTGTCGACTCTATTCTTTCTTCCATTACCTCCTCTTTCTGCCTTTTCTCCTTTTCAATCTTAGCCTAATATACTTTCAGGGAGCTCCTACCATTGAGACCAGAATTTTCATCAAGATTATGAAAAGTCAGTCATCGAGCACTCCTGATGATTAATTTGTCATCAAATAATGACCAATCACTCATCAGGGACTCCTGATGATTCAGATTTCACATTACAGTATATATATAATATATATATATATATATATATACCAAAAACAATGCGAAAGAGTATATACGTATACACAAAACTCTGCCATTATACCTTATTGCCGCATGGCCGAGTAACGTGGCGGCTCACAAAATTTGAATCTTCACTGACAGTGGTTCGAACCCCACCGAGGTAAGATAAATTTTTTTGTATTAATTTTAAAGTTCAAATTACTGTTAATATGCTGTTTTGGATTAACATAAAAATTAATTTGCATGTAATTACACTCGATAATGAAGATGGACTGAAACATATCCTCTAATACAGGGCCTTCCCAACCTTCATTATGTGCGAACCCAAAAATCATGTTCACACAATTCACGACCCCAAACACTGATCGAAGTTCGACAAACTCCCCAAAGTTATTTTATATACTATATATATATATATATATATACACACCACACACACACACCACACACTTCATAAGCACAGCGTTTATTATGCGCTTTGAAGGGCCTGGATTTCAGCTATTATATGCAACTACAGTCATGATTGATAATATGTTGTCGAATGGCCGTAGGAAGAGAACTGAAAATAAAATTATCAGATCGGTTCGCGCCCCAATTCTGGGAAGCCCTGCTCTAATAGATGATTGCTTCCAAAGTTTCCTGGTCATAGAAATCATAGGCTGACAATCCTGTGTTCCAGAACTTCACAGCACCCTCAACAGAATGGGTTTGACACGGCAGTAAAATTTGTTCTTTCCTTTCCAAGCAAGCCTTTGTTTAACTGGAAAGCCACTTTCAATGTCTAAAATTCCGTGGCAACTCTTTTTCAAATGAAGGTACTTTCTTTAAAAATATCAACCCAATAATGGTCAGTGTTTTTGGTTTCATGACTACCACTATTATTGATATTATGATCAAGGACATGTAATTTTCATTCACCTGTAACACAACCTACGTACCACTTTTTGCCACCATGTTTTTCTAAATATCACCATTAAGGAAGGAAGGAAGGTGCACGTACCTCCTAATCAAAACCGTAGGGAGGGTGTTCAATGGTGGTGGTGTTCACTCTTGAATTTTCAACCTTTTCTAAAGTTATATTTATTATAATGATATTCATCGACATTTGCACTGAATCAAACTCTGGATTTTGGCCTTGCAAGTTACCGTTAAATCAGTTGAATTTAAGTGAACGGCAAATTAGATAACATGCAAACTCGCAGTCGGAAAAGTTGCCGGTTATTCAATACTACTTTTGAAAACACCAAGAAAATAATTATCAATCAGCAAGCGTTGTATTTATAACTCTCTCGCGTGCCACTTAAAAGAGCTCCACGTACCATCGTCATCCTCACTTTTTTTCACACGAGTCAAATTTGCAAAACTCAGCCCCCAACTCTCTTATTCGTCAGGTCAGATGATAGTAGGTTACTTTAGTTTAAGTTAGATGAAGACAAATGCTGAAAAATCTGGGCATCGCCCTCTGTAATGACAGAGAATTTAG
>JAJOZX010000884.1:1072500-1121307 GCA_023014485.1 Bathynomus jamesi | reverse complement strand
TAATATTATATTATTATTATTATTATTACTGCATGACATTAGCATTATAGGAGAAGTAGTTGTAATTTAGAACTATAATTATTGGTATTATAAAATTATCTTATTACTGAACTTAATGTTCACATTAAAAGACTGTAATGAGACTTGAATATTGTAATTAATGCTCTTAAAATTGGGCCATTCGATGCATCACGCTTCAGTGAGAACAAATTGTAAAACTCTCTCTCTCTCTCTCTCTCTCTCTCTCTTCTCTCTCTCTCACACACACACACACACACACACACACACACCATTTATAAACTTTCATTTTACATCTGGACCTCTTATTTATATGCAGGGTACTGTAATTATGCAGGTGAGGCGCGGACTCTTTATATGCAGGATCTGAAAAGTAGACCGAGAGAGAGAGAGAGAGAGAGAGAGAGAGAGAGAGAGAGAGAGAGAGAGAGAGAGAGAGAGAAGAGAGATTCTGATTATATATATAACAGTTACGGTCTTTGAAGAATTTGTTGAGTTTTACGTTTGAAATTCATTTCAGTTTCGATTCCATCCTAGAAATAATCCTCGAGTCCTATTCCAGTTTTGTTTTCGACAACTTCCATTTAGTTCCGATAGTGAAAACTGTTTCCGATTCACATTCCGGATGAAAATGACTCAAAACCCACAATGGAATGTGAATTTATTTAAAGTTATATATACACATATATATATATATATTATAATATATATATATATATATATATATATACAGGGCTATTCAAATTGATTCATCCGATTTCAACTGAGAATACTTCCGTACCTATCAACTGGGCATACACCACATGAAAGAGGAAATCTCCAAGTTTTACAAGATCACGCAAGAGGGCTCCAAAGTCACGCCGTGGCCTAGCCTAGCAACAAACAGTCAGTGTGAAAATGGCGTCCGTTGGATTGGTCGCAGTGGGCCACATGACTTGGTGCTCCACAGCTGGCCCCCTAGGTCGCCGGATCTTACACCGTGCGACTTCTTCCTTTGGGGATACGTTAAGGATACTGTGTACGTGCCACCGTTGCCCATGTAGTGAATACTCTTATTTTAGTTTCAAGATAAATGTTAATTTTACCGTCTTGAATTTCGGAATAGCTATAAATTCATTTTAAATTAGTTACCCATCATAATTCAATTGTAAACCACATTAATACTAATTTTATGTATACTGTATTATTTTATTGTATGTAAACATAATTAATTATATATCACAATTGTCAGTTAATATTATATTCAAATAATATATTTTTAATCTAATACCATGTCCATTTTGCAAATAAATAATAGAAATCCAAGGGTTATATTTTCCATCCTTGGTACTGTCGCAGTTTCGCCTAACGGACTCAATACGGCTAGTGAGATAATCACTGGTTGGCACTTAACCAGCGGCAGTGCTTATGGCTACATCATCCAGGTTAACCTATACCGGATAGATGCGCTACGGTCCCAAGCCGTAGCTTGCCTAGGCCCAACGACGACGACGATGAAAACCAACAATTGGTGACCCCGGAGTTGGATTCCCCCCTTTTACCCGAACGACTAGGACTAGACTGTAACGTCGTTCGTGCCCAGCAGCCCATCACCCCCTTCACCCGAGCGACTAGGACCAGACTGTAAACGTCGCTCGTGCCCTCTGCCCCTCACCCCTGCCCGTGCGCTCTGTGCCTGCGCTCGTCTCAACCTCCACTCCTTCGTTGGTAACTTATCGTCCTTGCTTGTACGTCAGCAAACATAGGAGAAGATGCCTGACGACGCTGGTGCCATCTCCCACTTGAGCGTAAAGCTCCCGTCTTCTGGCCGGGTGATCCATTATTGGTTCCACCAAGTGGAATCACAATTCAACTTGGGAAGGATCACCGCTAGCAGGACAAAATACGATCATGTTTTGTCCTCTCTACCAGCGAGCATCATCTATGAAGTCCGTGACGTCATCGTGTCTACTTCCACGAGTGAGGACCCATACAACGATCTGAAGTCTGCCATCCTGTGCCGCACCACTGTCTCCGAGCGTGAGAAACTACATCAGTTAATCTCAAAGAAGAACTTGGAGACCGTAAGCCCACTCAAATGCTGAGGGCTATGCAGTGCGCTCTAGGCGAACGCGCACAAACCTTCGATAAGGACATCTTTAGAGAGTTGTTTGCAGAAACTTCCTCCATCAGCTCAGCGTGTCTTGGCCACTATGGATCCTGCTACTCCAGTTGATAAACTAGCAGAAACTGCCGACAAAGTAGTGGAGATTGACACAGCTCCGGTCAACAACGTGAACACACAATCGGAACGGAGTTTGAAGTGGAAGAGTTAAGTCAACAACTCAACCACGTTTGTTCTCTGCTACAAAATCAACGGCAAAGAAGCCATTCTCGGTCAAGATTTACGAAGAGGCATCGTTCGAGTTCCGGGAAGATCTGCTTCTACCACTCTAAATTTGGAAAGAAGGCTAGGAAGTGCATCTCCCCTTGCAATTTTTCGTCGGAAAACCCCAGCAGCGAGTCCTAATGGCGTCTAGTACTCGCACTGCCAACCTGTTATTCATAAGGACAGGAACTCTGGTGTCAATTTCTTGGTCGATACCGGAGCGTCAGTCAGTGTATTCCCTCAAAAATCTGGTCATACGCACTCGGAATCTCCGCCTCTATACGCTGCTAACGGTTCACGCATACCCACGTACGGTACTCAGTCGCGTGAACTAAACTTGGGCCTTCACCGATCCTTCAAGTGGATTTTCATCTGTGCTCAAGTGCAGCATCCCATAATCGGCGCTGACTTCCTCCAGCATTTCAAGCTCCTGGTGGATCTTGACAAGCGACGCTTATGCGACCAGGCACACTGCTTCTGTTCTTGCCAAACAGGTTGCCCTTCCGGACGCCTCGAACTCTGCACTTTCCCTCGTTCCCCCTAATTCCATGTACCAGTGCCTTTTCCAGCGATATCCAGGAATTCTTCAACGATGCAGATGGGCGATACCATTAAGCACACCATTACCCATCACATTACAACAAAAGGTCCCCCTGTTTTTGCAAAACCCAGACGTCTTGCCCCGGACAAACTGAAAGCTGCCAAATCGGAATTCCAGCTTATGATAGATCTTGGGATAATAAGACCTTCCAAAAGCAGTTGGTCCTCTCCCCTACACCTGGTCCAGAAAAAGTCAGGAGACTGGAGACCATGTGGGGATTACGGTTTTTGAATTCGACAACCATCCCGGACCGATATCCGGTACCAAATGTCCAAGACTTTACTTCTCTTCTCCACGGCAAATCTATCTTCAGTAAAATAGACCTCGTTAAGGCTTTCCACCACATTCCCGTAGAGCCTTCGGATATTCCCAAGACTGCAGTTTGTACACCATTTGGGTTATTCGAATTTGTGAAGATGCTGTTCGGGCTACGGAATGCTGCGCAAACCTTTCAGAGGTTTATAGATGAGGTCACCAGAGGCTTAGACTTGTTTATGCCTACATCGATGATTTGCTTGTGGCCAGCTCAACGGAAGAGGAACATAAGGAACATCTTTCACTCCTCTTTCAACGCTTAGAACAATACGGTGTTACTATTAATGCATCTAAGTGTGTGTTTGCACAGCCAACCTTGGAATTTCTTGGTCACACGATTTCGCAGCACGGAATTACCCCCTTCAGGACAGTGTGAAGTGATAAAAAATTACCCTATGCCAAATAATCAGCGTGAGTTACGTCGGTTTCTAGGTTTGGTAAATTATTACCACAAGTTCATTAAAAACTGTGCCAGTGTTTTGCTCCTCTACACGCTATGATCACACACAAACGCAAGGTAACGAAATTGGTTATGGTGTAGCGATAGTTTACAGGCGTTCGACAATGCCAAAAATGCTATCAATAGTGCATTGTCTCTGTCATTTCCTATCAGTGATGCCCCCCTAACTCTGACGGTCGATGCATCAGATGTTGCGATCGGTGGGGTGTTGGAACAAACCATTAACGGTCAACAAGCACCCATCGCGTTTTACTCGAAAAAGCTGCAGCCAGCCCAAATGCGTTATAGTGCTTTCGGACGTGAACTTCTTGCTATTTACTTAAACGTGAAGCATTTCAACATTTCCTTGAAGGCCGAGAGTTTTATGTTTTTACCGACCACAAACCTTTGGTCACTGTCTTCAATAAAAACAGCTGTAACCACTCTCCCAGAGTCATCAGGCAACTCGATTATATCTCGCAATTTACCACAGATATCCGCCACATCAAAGGTGTCTTGAACACTCCAGCGGATGCACTTTCAAGAATAGAGATTACTTCTGTTACCCTCAGCTCTACACTGTGGAATGCTATTGCACAGGATCAAGATAAGGATACGGAACTACAAGACCTGCTCAGAGAAGACTCCACTCACTCACTTTCCCTCAAGAAAATGAGTATGCCAGGATTGTCTGTGCCCCTCTATGCGACGTATCAACAGCTGCTATTCGCCCTTATGTCCCTCCATGTCACAGACAAGCAGTCTTCACGGATCTTCATAAGCCCTCCCATCCTGGTATCCGTGCTTCGCAACACCTGGTTACCTCTCGCTTTGTTTGGCCCTCGATGCGGAAGGATGTCAAACATTGGACCAAAACGTGCCTTGCCTGCCAGCGTGCCAAAGTCCAAAGGCACACCAGGTTCCCCTTTGACGCATTTCCGCCCCCATCCCAGCGATTTGAGGTAATTCATGTAGACATTGTTGGCCCTCTTCCAGTGATTCAAGGCCAACGTTATCTGCTCACCTGTCTCGACCGCTTTTCCAGATGGCCTGAAGCCATCCCACTTCCTGATATCCAAGCGGACACTGTTGCAAGAGCCTTTCTTCATGGATGGGTATCAAGATTTGGATTGCCGACAAAAGTCATCACTGACCAAGGTCGCCAATTGAGTCTTCGCTTTGGAAGAAGTTTACCAGCTTGTTGGGTACAGTACATGCGCATACCTGTGCGTATCATCCGCAAGCTAACGGCCTCGTCGAACGCTTCCATCGCCAGCTGGTCATCCCTTATGTGTCACGAAGACTCCCATTGGATGGATAAGCTTCCACTCGTGTTGCTTGGTATTCGCTCTGCATTTAAGAAGTGATCTGAAGACTACAGCGGCTGAACTAGTCTATGGAACAACACTGCGGCTACCAGGTGGCTACTTCACTGCAGGGGATAAGTCATGTGATCCTACGGAATTCGCTCAAACACTTTCCTCTCACATGCAGTCCCTTCAGCCTGTTCCCCCTCGATTGACTAGCCAACAGAACATCTTTGTTTCCTCAGCCTGTTCCCCCTCGATTGACTAGCCAACAGAACATCTTTGTTTCCCTAGCCCTCCAGTCTTGCACCCACGTTTTCGTTCGTGTACCTGTCCAAAACGGCCTCTCCAATGTCCATATGACGGGCCCTATGAAGTTCTCCGACGTACGCGCAAATCATTTCTCATCCAGCGCGGTTCCAAGGTCGACAAGGTTTCTATCGATCGTCTTAAGCCTGCATTTTTGGAATCAACCTTAAGCGAGGTACATGTAGCTACCAAAAAGGTCCAGGGGAAATCTGTGTCGTTCGGAACTCTTTGAACTTCCTCTCTGGTGGGGGAGTGTGTAGTGAATACTCTTATTTTAGTTTCAAGATAAATGTTAATTTTACCGTCTTGAATTTCGGAATAGCTATAAATTCATTTTAAATTAGTTACCCATCATAATTCAATTGTAAACCACATTAATACTAATTTTATGTATACTGTATTATTTTATTGTATGTAAACATAATAATTATATATCACAATTGTCAGTTAATTATTTATATTCAAATAATTATTTTAATCTAATACCATGTCCATTTTGCAAATAAATAATAGAAATCCAAGGGTTATATTTTCCATCCTTGGTACTGTCGCAGTTTCGCCTAACGGACTCAATACGGCTAGTGAGATAATCACTGGTTGGCACTTAACCAGCGGCAGTGCTTATGGCTACATCATCCAGGTTAACCTATACCGGATAGATGCGCTACGGTCCCAAGCCGTAGCTTGCCTAGGCCCAACGACGACGACGACGAAAACCAACACCCACATCTTTGGATGAGCTCCGAACTCGCATTGTTACTGCCGTAGAGTCAGTGACAACGGACATGCTGGAGCGAGTATGGGAGGAATTCGACTATCGTGTCGACGTTGCTCGTGTAACTAGGGGAAGTCACATAGAGCATTTATGAGGTGAGGAGAGACAAAATTTGGACAGTTTTTCTTTTGGTTGATGTATCACAAATCACTCTGTATTTGTAACATTAAAAAATATTCTATTTGAAATCAGATGAATCAGTTTGAATAGCCCTGTATATCGTAAAGAACGACGCTTGTATAGGAGAACATTCCGCGCAAGATGAGAAGAGCGAACGAACAAATGAAAAAATGAGGTAACCACCCGGGAATCGAACCCTGGATCTTCCGATTGCCGGTCAGATATGATAACCACTACACCATGGTCCTCACTCAATCAGAAGTCGTAATTCCTCTACATACGCGCAGAAACAATGTCCCGAGGGGGGCACCTCCCGCATGCCGTATCTATATATACACATTCAACTGCAAAGAACACGCAGTATAAATAACGTAAAGAACGACGCTTGTATAGGAGAACATTCCGCGCAAGATGAGAAGAGCGAACAAACAAATGAAAAAATGAGGTAACCACCCGGGAATCGAACCCGGATCTTCCGATTGCCGGTCAGATATTATAACCACTACACCATGGTCCTCACTCAATCAGAAGTCGTATTCCTCTACATACGCGCAGAAACAATGCCCCGAGGGGCAATCGGAAGATCCCGGGTCGATTCCCGGGTGGTTACCTCATTTTTTCATGTGTTCGTTCGCTCTTCTCATCTTGCGCTGCATGTTCTCCTATACAAGCGTCGTTCTTTACGTTATTTATACTGCGTGTTCTTTGCAGTTGAATGTGTGTGATAATATATATATAACACACTAGCAGAGAACCCGCCCTTCGTGCGAGTTGCAAAAATATCCCGCGTTTTAACGACGGGTATTCAATAATTTTACCATATTACCATAGGTTTCGATATATATATATATATATATATACACGTAATGGCGTAAAGATCTTGATGACGTCATTTAATTTTTTTAATTAATTATTTAATTTATTAACACCGAGGTGCACAACCAGGGGACCTAATCAATATGTGTGTGAAGTTTCATGTTTATAACTGCGTCCTTTTATTATTATAGAGTATTATTACCGGCTGCAATGTGAAGCTCAAGATTTTCATGACTGCGTTTCTTTTCTATAGTTTTATTAACCAAATAATCGAACCGACAGTAATTTGGGGTTCAATTATTTGATCAGTAAAACTATAGTTGTTGTTGTTGTTGTGTTGTTGTGGTTAGCCGATCAGCCCACCCTGATCGAGCAAGCCGGCGGCACGCGGGTAAACCGATCGCCCTCTCCGGAGTGGACCAGAGGTTCAGCGCACTGTGTTGTATTCTATGTTGTGCTAGAGCGGTACAGTCTGTCATAATGTGTTCAATTGTTTGCGATGTGTCCTGGTACGGGTGGCAGGTGTCGTCTGTGGGGTTGTCTAGTGTGTGTTTATATGTCCGTAAGTTGGGGTGATGTCCACATCGGAATCGTGCTAAGTTAACTCGATCCGATCTGCTCAGGCTGGTCTCTGACCTGTCAATGGGTTGCGGCTTCGCACCTAGGACCGCATTCGGACCGAGTCGTGTCAGTGCTTTGTGGGTTAGGTGTGTGTATGTGTTTTCTGTACTGTGTGATGTCTGTGGGGCATGGTATGGAATGGAGTATTTGGTTATAATGTCTCTCTGGTGTTACCTTAATGGTGCGAGGTGTTGGTGCATGATTGTACATGTAGTGGCAAGGGTGTTGTGGGTTAGTTGTCGCTGCTGCCATGAATTGTGTTCCCCTCATGTCTAAATGTTCCCTAACTTTCAGTATTTTTGTTTTCTGTGCAGGTGTTCTATTGATGTTGTATGAGTACATCCTGTAATGATAAGAAATGCGTCGTTTTGTATTGTCTGTAAGGTGTTTATGCGTGTGTTTGAGATAATGGGTGCCAGCATGGGCTACCATAGTCCATAATGACGAATATATTGTGTATACGAGTGATATTGTTTCCTGCTGGTGTCCAAAGTTTGTGCCTGTTAGTACCCTAAGCGTGTTAAGTCTTGACGTACATTTGTTTTAATGTCCTGAATGTGGTTTCCAAAAGATAATGATGTTTGTATGTGACCCAAGTATTTTGGTCCTGTAAGTGTGTGGAATGTTGGTGTTATTTAGTGTAAGCAATGGAGTTATCTGGTGTGTGTTCGTTTGTGTTGCTTGTTAGCAAGGTGATGGTTGATTTTGTGGGCGCCTCTTTGAGTCTATTGTGTGTGAGCCAGTTTGTATACTGTTTATGTATGATTGTAGGTTATTTGTAGCGGTGTCGATGTTGTTGTGGGTGGATGTTAGAGTGATGTTATCTGCATATGATGATAAGGTAAGCTTGTTATCTATGGGTGTTGGAATGTCATGCATGTATAAGTTGAAGAGTGTTGGTGAGAGAACAGAGCCTTGAGGGACCCCGTTCGGAAAAAGCTTGTTTTTGGATGACTTGGCATTAAATGTGACATGTGAGTATCTTCCTGAAAGATAGTTGCTCAGCCACCTTTTGGTGTTATTGTGCATGTTTGTGATGAGTATTTTATTTATGAGAGGGAAGCGTGGGATAGCATCAAATGCTTTACTAATGCTTATTGTTGCTAATAGTGTACGTTGAGCTGGTCGTCTGGAGTTGATGCCATCCATGATGTGCTGCGTGAGGTTAGTGAGTAATGTCGTGGTTGAGTGGTGAGGTCTGAATCCATGTTGAGTTGGCGATAGTGGTATGTGTGGGTTGGTGATTTGTAAGATTAGTCTTTCTGTTACTTTGGAAGGTGTGCATAGTAAAGTAATGGGTCTATAGGAAGCTGGTTCTGTTGGATTTTTGTTTGGTTTGAGTAGTGTAATAATTTTACGTTGTTTCCGTATGTTAGGTTAGGAATAATAGTGTTGGTATGAATATGTGCTGATGTTTGTGAGAGCTAATATTCTCTGTGGGCCCAAGTGTTTAAGGTGTATGTTAGATATGTTGTCTGGTCCAGTAGCCTTCAAATTCTTAATGTTTTTGAGCTAGTATTCTCTGTGCGCCCAAGTGTTTAAGGTGTTGTTGTTGTTGTTGTTGTTGTTGTTGTTTAGCCGATCAGCCCACCCTGATCGAGCAAGCCGGCGGCACGCAGGTAACCGATCGCCCTCTCCGGAGTGGACCAGAGGTTCAGCGCACTAGTGATGTTGTGTTGTGTTCGTTGTTGTGCTAGAGCGGTACAGTCTGTCATAATGTGTTCAATTGTTTGTGGTGTGTCCTGGCACAGGTGGCAGGTGTCGTCTTTGGAGTTGTCTAGTCTGTGTTTATATGTCCGTAAGTTGGGGTGATGTCCACATCGGAATCGTGCTAAGTCAACTCGATCCGATCTGCTCAGGCTGATCTCTGACCTGTTAATGGGTGGCGGCTTCACACCTAGGACCGCATTCGGACCGAGTCGTGTCAGTGCTTTGTGGGTTAGGTGTGTGTGTATGTGTTTTCTGTACTGTGTGATGTCTGTGGGGCGTGGTATGGAATGGAGTATTTGGTTATAATGTCTCTCTGGTGTTACCTTAATGGTGCGAGGTGTTGGTGCATGATTGTACATGTAGTGGCAAGGGTGTTGTGGGTTAGTTGTCGCTGCTGCCATGAATTGTGTTCCCCTCATGTCTAAATGTTCCCTAACTTTCAGTATTTTTGTTTCTGTGTGCAGGTGTTCTATTGGTGTTGTTTGAGTGCATCCTGTAATGATACGAAGTGCGTTGTTTTGTATTATCTGTAAGGTGGTTATGTGTGTGTTTGAGATAATGGGTGCCCAGCATGGGCTAGCATAGTCCATAACTGAGCGAATATATTGTTTGTATATTAGTGATGTTGTTTCCTGCTGGTGTCCAAAGTTTGTGCCTGTTAGTACCCTAAGCGTGTTAAGTCTTGACGTACATTTGTTTTTAATGTCCTGAATGTGGTTTGCAAAAGAAAATGATGTGTTGTATGTGACCCCAAGTATTTTGATCCTGTGAGTGTGTGGAATGTTGATGTTGTTTAGTGTAAGCTGTGGAATTACCTGGTGTTCTTTTGTGTTGCTTGTAAGCAAGGTTGATGGTTGATTTTGTGGGCGCTACTTTGAGTCTATTGTGTGTGAGCCAGTCTTGTATACTGTTTATGTATGTTTGTAGGTTATTTGTAGCGGTGTCGATGTTGTTGTGGGTGGATGTTAGAGTGATGTTATCTGCATATGATGATAAGGTAAGCTTGTTATCTATGGCTGTTGGAATGTCATGCATGTATAAGTTGAAGAGTGTTGGTGAGAGAACAGAGCCTTGAGGGACCCCGTTCGGAAAAAGCTTGTTTTGGATGACTTGCCATTAAATGTGACATGTGAGTATCTTCCTGAAAGATAGTTGCTCAGCCACCTTTTGGAGTTATTGTGCATGTTGTATTGAGTATTTTGTTTATGAGGGAAGCGTGGGATAGCATCAAATGCTTTACTAATGTCTATTGTTGCTAATAGTGTACGTTGAGCTGGTCGTCTGGAGTTGATGCCCATCCATGATGACGATGATGTGCTGCGTGAAGTAGTGAGTAATGTCGTGGTTGAGTGGTGAGGTCTGAATCCATGTTGAGTTGGCGATAGTGGAATGTGTGGGTTGGTGATTTGAAGATTAGTCTTTCGTTACTTGGAAGGTGTGCAACTGTGCATAGTAAAGTAATGGTCTATAGGAGCTGGTTCTGTTGGATTTTTGTTTGGCTTGAGTAGTGTAATAATTTTACGTTGTTCCGTATGTTAGGAATAATAGTGTTGGTATGAATATGTGCTGATGTTTGTGAGAGCTAGTATTCTCTGTGGGCCCAAGTGTTTAAGGTGTATGTTAGATATGTTGTCTGGTCCAGTAGCCTTCGAATTCTTAATGTTTTTGAGGATCTTGGCGGTCTGGTCTGTATTAAAAGGTGTAATGGTCGTGTCGAGTCTGTAGGTTTTCTTGTGTCTGCCTGTTTGTCTGTCTGCGTGTTTCTGGTTGTTGTCTCTGTTTAAGTGACTTTTCTTTGCGTAGTGATTAACTAGAATGTTAGCTTGTTGTGTATATGTTGGGATATTGTTTTGGCTGCGACAGATAGCCGCGTGTGAGGTGTGAATGCCGCTGTTAGAGTGGGTAATGCTGTTTATAGTCTTGTATAGCCTGGATGTATCTGTGGAATGGTTTAGTGTTGTTATGAATTCCCTGAATGTTTCTGTTTGTTTTTCTTTAAGTTTGTTGTTTATTTTTGTGTTGAGCTGTTGTATCTGCTGTTTTATGGCTTCTGTGTGTGGTGTTTGTGTGTTATGTTTGAGGTTGTTACGTTGCCTTATGAGGTGGGCTATTTCTCTAGTGTAATTTGGGTTGTATTTCCTAATGTTGCCTTTGGGTATGTATTTGTTTACATTATTGATCATCTGATTCAATGTCTTGAGTGTTGTATTGATGTTTATGATGGGTGTGCTGTTTAATGTGGTGAATTGTTCCTCAGTCTGTATTTTGAACCGTTCCGAATCAGCTTTCTTGTAATTTCTGTAAGTGTGCCTAAAGCTGTTGGGGCAGAGTGTAAAACGTGTTGTAATGATGATGGGCAGGTGGTCTGATGACAGTTGTTCTTCTGTTCTCCAGTGTGTATGTGTTGCTAGTGATGGGGAACAGAACGTTATGTCTGGGGAGGAGTTTGAGTATCCTGCTTGATGTGGTATGTATGTATTTTCTTCTGTGTTGTTAAGAATGAAGAGGCTGTTTCGTTGTGTGGCTATGTTGGCGCCTCTGGTGTTGTTTTGATTGTGCAGGTACCAACTAGTGTCTTTAGCGTTGAAGTCTCCTAAGATGACATTAGTGAGAGAGGCCAGATTGTGTAACTGTGGATTGTAATTGGCTGGCACCTGAGGTGAACTATCTGGTGGGATGTAAATGTTGATGAGTGTGGTGTGTTTTGCGCGTGTTTTAATGTTAACTGCCTGTATTTCTATCGTGTTATCTGTTTGGATTGTGTTTGTAATGTTTTGGGCGGCATCAGTGTAGCTAATGCTTTTACGTATGTAAGTGATGAGTCCACCCCCGTGACCTCAGTACGATCTTGACGGATCGCCGTCAAGTCAGGGATGGTGGGTGTTTGTGTGTGCGTTTTAGTTTTGTTTCTTGTATAAGTTCTTGTGAATGTTTTGTTTGTGTACGAATTCCCTAAGCTGCATGATTTTGTTTGTGAGGCCATCTGCGTTGTATTGTAATATGTTAATATTATGCTTCTGTATGCGTCTGATGGTCCTATTGTGTCTGTCTTTGTGTATGGTGACATGTGTAAGTTGTAGTGGGGCCTGGATTAGTCTTAATGTCGCCGGAGAGTAAGAGGAGGGACCTCGTATGTTTCATGGACTGCTCTCGATTTTCCTACGAAATTGCAAACAAGGGCAGTCGATGACCCTGATTTTGTTTCTGCAATCGGTTTTCTTGAGACCTAACCTGACCTGACCTGACCTAACCTAACCTAACCTGACCTAATCGAGTTTCTTATACTATTGTTTTTTGCAAGATATCGCACTAATTCTTGTCAATTTTTGTGAATTTGTATGGCGTAAGCGCCACACCAGCTCGGACTTATTCAAAAAGATGTTGGAGTGTATTGCGTCGTTTCAGTAAAAATTTATTCAATATCCAATAACATTTTTCTTTATCATTTCTCAAGAAAACCGATTGCAGAAACAAAATCAGGGTCATCGACTGCCCTTGTTTGCAATTTCGTAGGAAAATCGAGATCAGTCCATGAAACATACTAGTCCCAAGAGTAGTCCGGGGAGCACGTCCGGCACGCAATTGCTCCCCGTAAATGAAAAAATAGCACGCTGGTATAAGTCCTGCCCGGGAGCCGCTCGGCACTCTAACTGTGCCACGCAACAGGCCGTCGACTGCCAGTCTAGCCAACCGTAGACAGCCCGCTGCACGGAGATTTGATGAAGTTTGGCCACGAGCGCATTAATGTCTTCGGTTTGACGTCGCCTCTTCTTCGCGTTGACGTTCCACGTTTTTTCGTTAACGTTGACGCGCTGACGCGTCCCGCGCTGGAGGATACAGCCACTGCTAGAAGCTTCTTCGTCAGCTGCTAACTTTTGGTTTTATCGTGCGTAGATTCAGTTATTACCGCGAATCTATTAAAAGAACATTCTCTGTTATTTTGCGCTTATCCTTCGTCCGCAATTTTGTGTTGTTCTCTTTGTTGGAGTTCTGAAAATGTATCGCCCGCCTGTCTGCTAAAGTGATCCAATATGGACTTTGTTTTTTTTATTTCTTCTTCCGTTAATTTACACTAGAAATATGTCTAAAATCCAATACAGAAATCTTCTTGGGAAGAATTTACGCACGCTAGAGTGCTCCTGATCTCCATACACGCAACCACTTCTTTGATGTTCGCCTTTTGATATCTTGTTTGGAAAAAAAATATCTTCTATAATGTTCTTGTTGAATAAGCAAGAACAACTCGTAAAATTACACTCATGAAAATTTTAAGATTCACAAATCCTGATACAATATATGAAGCTCAAGATTTTCACGGCTGCGTTCTTTTCTGTAGTTTTATCGCGATGCTGGGGCTTTCGGGCCCAGTAATTTTAATTATTTAATTTATTAACATTTCAAGTGCACAACCTCGGGACATAATCAAGATGTGTGTGAAATTTCATGTTTGTAACTGCTTCCATTTTGGAGTTATGGCTGGAACAGACACACACACACGCACACACACACACACACACACACGTTCGTTTATTATTATATATATATATATATATATACAGGGTGTCCCATCAGTCCGGTCTCATAGGAAAATTTAGTTTAAATTAAATTTACCAAATTAATAGATTAGAACTGAAACAAATGTTCAAATTGATGTCTTGTTTTGGGACCTTTTTTTTGGTTGCAGGTAGAATAACACGCAATGGCTAATATGAAAGTGAGTTACACTCATAAGACCTTTTCCTCAGGAGTGTAACTCCCTTCCATATTAGCCATTGCGTGTTATTCTACCCGCAACAGAAAAAAAAGAAGGTCGCAAAACAAGACATCAATTTGAACATTTGTTTTAGTTATAACGTATTCGTAAATTTAATTTAAAATAAATTTTCCTACGAGACCGGACTTATGGGACACCCTGTATATATATACCGCGAGACATTAATATTGACGAACCTCTTCTGAAAGTCTTTCACAGAAAACAAATATCATTTATTCATTTTCAAAATTGAAATGTTTTCGTTTTGATTTCATGCAAGAATTTCGCACGAAGGAAATGCTTTTGCAAAAGATTTTTAACTCATTGGAGTTTTAACTCACTGGAGTTGGAACACGTCCAAATCTTACTCCGGATCTTACTACAGAAGTGGTTTCTGTTTTTTTTTTTTTTACTGACATTTATTTAAAGTTTTCTTTCTTAATATCAAAATCTTGATCCGAGATTTGAGGGGCCACCCCTTCTATAGAGTAAGTCTGAGGTTCAGGGGAGAACCCTTTCTACGCATTCGGGCTACGTTGTGGTTATGACGCAACACCGCTTCCCGTTAGATCGGCGAGGTTAAGCGGCATTGGGTTTGTTCAGTGGTTGGATGGGTGACCTTCCTCCGCGTTCAGATAATTTAGCGATCCGTGATTCGTATCCTACGTCAAGCTGAGCCGTAGGTCCTCTCCGTCACGTGACTTATGTCGTTACGAGTGTTAAATAACCCAAACTTTATTATTAGTATGCCCGAGTAGGTATATAAAGTTAAATTTCTAGTTTTGATATTTGAAGGATTGGCCATTTTAGCCTTTTCATTTTCAGAATCTTGGCCTAGATCCTCTTCCTATACTTAGAGTAGACCATGCATGCGAGAGTTCTCAACTTTTTCTTCCTACGGACTACCTGAACTACTTACTCTTCAGGCTTCGGCCCACCTCTTTCAGGAAATTGTACAATAATTGTTCATAATGTACCATAGTGTACCATCTTCTTCACATTGTCGAGGACCACAGTTTCGGAAGCACTACCTTATGAACAGTGAGATTTGTTCTTCCTGTTTATTTAATACCTAATGGGTCATCGGAAATTTAACCTACTTTTTCTACTTGACGTGATACTGCTGGGCAGTAGACAGAGCCGCTGGTAAAGTTCGCTCACTTAAATTTATCCTCAAGATTTCCAAGAAATAAAATTCAAATCACCAATTCACCAGGAACGAGTACAAATATTTGAATCTTAAATCACATTTAAACTGGTGGAATTTAATTCTAATTTCACTCGGGGCGAAAATCCTCACATTTGATTCCAGGTTGAAAAACAAAATCAGTTCCAAGTCCATTCCAGCTAATTCCAGCTAATTCCTATTTCAGTCGTGAATAAAAACACTCAATTCTGGAACCCAATATCTGAATTCTAACCGCATGTATGATAAATCATACTCACATCTACATCCACCCACACCCACACCCACAAGCACACGCAGACACACACACACACACACACACCACAAGCACACGCAGACACACACACACCACACACACACACGCAGACACACACATACACACACACACACACCACAAGCACACGCAGACACACACACAACACACACACACACACACATGTGTATATTATAGATAGGAAACGCATTCATCCATTGTACGTAATATAATTAAAATTGTTTCCAACTGAAAATATAGAAAATAACTTTCTATAAAATTAACTCTTATTATATTTTTAATTTCCGCTTCAAGAAAACAATATCCATACAATGTGTATATATATATATATATATATATATATACGACTACATATGTGTGTTTGTGTGTATAAGTGTGTGTATGAGATACATATCTAAGGTTGATTAATTATATGTAATTAAATCATAAGACATAAAGTAAAAGTGGTGTCATCACTTAATTATTGATGCAATTATGTAGTCTAACCTAACCTACTTAAACCAACTTAACCTAACCTGTCTCATTTTCAGAGCGGTCAGTTTTGGCGATGGTTTCGCATCGCGAGGTTGGTATCATCGCCGGGGCTTCCGTTTTGGGGGCCATCTGCGTTGGGATATTTTTAGGAGTTCTCCTTCTACGTAAAAACGGGGTAAAAGTCCCTCCCGATTCACCCCCAAAAGGACTGCCAAGGTCATTGCAAGATAAACGCCCGAAAACGGCTGGTAAGTACTTCTGGTATTAACTGCATAACTCGATACGTATCTACAATTTGGGTATGGCATTCCACTTCCGAATTCGTTAAGAGGAAATAATGCCAAAATAAATAAATACAAAAGTAAACCACAAAAACGGATGTTTTTGTGGTGACTTGAAATGTGAAGGAACGTTTGTCATAAACATTTTTCACAATGAATGAAATTCATTTGCAACTCGAATATTAGCGAGTTATTCACGTCCTAAAACTGAATGGAATGTAATAAATTGGCCTATCAAATAATCATACATCGTTCTGCTGCTTATGCGAATTTGGCAATTATAACATTATATATATATATATATATATATATATATATATATATATATATATATATATATTATATATATATATATTATATATATATACCATAATTCTCAGGTCTGTTTCATTTCGCAAAATGGTTAAAACTAACCATTTTGCAAAAATAGACTTGAGAATTATGGAATCCTTATGTGTAATATATATATATATATATATATATCGTGGCCGGTCGATTCACCGACGGACGTTTCGCCGAACGGACGTTTCGCCGAACGGACGATTCGCCGACGGCTGTTTCGCCGAACGGACGATTCGCCGAACGGACGATTCGCCGAACGGACTGTCGTTAATAAAAAAAAACAAATATAATTTAAATACGAAAATTAGTTGTCAACTTTTATAATTTAAGTCTTGCGTTTGTGCCTTTATAGTTTAAGCCATTCTGAAACGTTTGTTCGTTTGTTGCCTTTTTTAAATCTTGTAACTTATGTCAGGTTTTCGCACTTAAAATTGCAGTCATCCTGGAACTTTTACATTGCTCACTGTTCAGTAACCCACAATGCCTCTTCAATTTATTTATTCAGAGAAAGGCCATAAAAAGTTAGTACACCCTTGACGATTGGTTAGGTTAAGTCATGATATTTTCGTTAGTTTACTGTTAAAACATACGAAAATCTCGACTTAACCTAACCAATCGTCATTTTTTTTAATATTAGTAATAGTTTCTCTAGACAAATTGTATCTGTAGACAAATTATTGTAGTTAAATGTATCTGTAGACTAATTGTTGTAGATACATTGTTGTAGACAAATTGTTGTAGATGAATTGTATCTTTAGAGTTTAGACAAATTGTTGTAGACAAATTCGCCGGACACCGTCAAAGTGAATTCCATGGTCTAAAACGAGTTTTAAATTATACAATATACACCGAGAAAGATATATATATATATATATATGGTTATTATTCGTTTTTTGACCCAGTCACACCAAGCTATAACAGCAATATATATGAATAACCAATCAAAACTGAATAAGAAAATATATATATTATTTGTGCAAATTTGTATAAAATGTGTTTTTGTTTTAAATATATTTCCTATTTTTGGTGTTTTTTCAATATACAGGGTGGGCCGTAAGTTTCCATACATAGGAAAAATTAAACGTTTGTTTTTATGTTACTGATGAAGCAAATTTTTTACGTCAATGGAGAGGTTAATCGGCAAAACATACGTTATTGGAGTAATGCTAACCCTAACTGGCTGAGTCCGACGAAGATGCAAGGTGCCGGTAAAATGATGGTGTGGGATATGGGGTGACAGAATTATTGGACCAATTTTTGTCAGTGGAAATCTTAATGCCGAAAGGTATCTTAACATGTTGCAAGAAGAGATTTTCCCATCCCTGCTAAACGAGGAAGGTAACTTCCCAGTTTACTTCCAGCAAGATGGAGCTCCACCTCATTATGGTCTTCACGTGCGTCGGTATTTGGATCAGCAGCAGTTTCCGGATGCTTGGATTGGTCGGCGTGGTCCTGTGGAGTGGCCTCCCAGATCCCCAGATCTCACCCCCCTTGATTTCTATCTTTGGGGCACTTGAAGGCCATGGTGTATCAGGAAAAGATACGAGACATAAATCATCTAAAGGAACGTATCACCAACGCCATTACAAGCATAACGTCAACTGTGCTAATGCGTGTTCATCAACAGTGGGGAACACGTATTGAAATGTGTTTTCAAAACAATGGCAACCATGTAGAGCATATTATATAAATAAAAATGGTTGTCCATAAAAAAATGTTTATTTTTCCTGTATGGAAACTTACGGCCCACCCTGTACTATATATATATCGACTATTTGGTGAATATTTCTTATTTTTGGTGATTCTGGCTACTTCTGCGTAATTCAATTTGTCCTGTTTTACAAATAAATCATTTTTAGCAATTTTTCGTCTGTTCAGTTCGGTCTTTTTGTGACGAAGTATGACGTGTCGACGTGATCCGCCATATTGCCCTCGATGAAGACCTTTTTTTAAATCACGGAATAATTAAGACATCCGTGACCTACCCTAAATACAATAGTGCTTGTATTTTAAAAAAAGACCAGAAGGTCTTTAGATGCCGTAAAAAAAATCCTAAAAATAAACGTGTGTCATTTCAGTTTAAGGGCAGGCGAAATTTAGCGGACTACCCATGCAAGGTTGGCACATGTTAATACATTATCATTTGTATAATTTAGGTCTCGGGGGTACGGGGGCGGAGCCCCCGTAAAGATCACGCATCACAAATTGATCGGTCCTAATGTTTTGCGGACAGTTCAGTACGTGACACCGGTTAGGTCAACTGTACGCCCTAGATGATTGGTTAGGTTAAGTCATGATATTTTCGTTTAAATTCGTTAGTTCAAACGAAAATGACGAGTGCAAACTTTTCTGGTTAATTTTGAGGTGTTTTGTACGAAACTGCCATCCGTTTTGTGCAAATGCGTAGTTTTCAAGATGACGATATCTCGAAAACTATGCATTTGCACAGGAAATGGATGGCAGATTCGTGCAGAGCACCTCAAAATTGACCAGAAAAGTTTGCTCTCATTATAAAAAGAGACTGGGTCAAAAAACGAATAATTACCATATATATATATATATATATATATATATAGTATTATCGATATAAATTTATTTAAAAAAGGTATCTATGTTTTTACGTCAAGCGTCTATAACTGTCAATTTAACATAATTTAATATTTTAACAAAATAATTCAATAACATTTAATAATAACCTTTAATAACGTGTGTGTGTGTATTTTGTCATAGAAATATTAATGACAGTCCATTCGGCGAATCGTCCGTTCGGCGAAACGTCCTTCGGCAAAACATCCGTCGGCGAATCGACCGGGTACCATATATATATATATATATATATATATATATATATATATATATATATATATATATATAATATATATATATATATATATATATATAAGAAAATTATTTCACGAAAGTAAAAGAAAACACAGAATGGCGCTTAAGCGCTTTCGTCTGATGACATCCTCAGGAACACTCGTTCTTGAGAATGTCATTAGACGAAAGCGCTTGAGCACCATTTTGTGTTTTCCTTTTCCTTCCTGGTTATTTTCATCATACACACACACACACACACACACACACACATATATATATATATATATATATATATATATATACACGATACAAAGATCAGCAGAAAAATCAGTGATACAAAAAAGGTGGAGGCCCTACAGAGGGACACGAACAGAATATACAAATGGTCAGAAGACAACATGAGGTTTAACAAGGAGAAATTTCAACTCTTGATCTATGGAAGAAATGAGGAACTTAAGCAGACAACATATTATGCCCCAGATAGACAGGAAATTCAGAGAAGCAAGAAAACAATAGATGTTGGGGTTATAATGACCGATGATGCGAAATCCGAGACACAAAATCATATAGCGAGCGATAAACAAAACAAAAAGAGTCGCCGGACAGGTACTAAAAACCGTTAAAAGAAGGGACAAAAAAGTAATGATTCCCCTGTTGAATACTGCTCAGTATTGACGTCCCCATATAAAAAGGAAGACATTAATAAACTAGAAGAAATTCAAAGAAATTTCACAGCCAAGAGTGATTGATGGCTGCAAAGAACTCAACTACTGGGAAAGACTACGTAAACTAAATCTGTATTCCCTGCAAAGATGAAGAGAAAGGTACTGTAATTTATATATATGGAAAATGATCGAAATATTGGTACCTAACCTCAAACTAAACCCAATTACCATCCAAACAACAGTGGGAAATAGGAAAGGCAGAATGTGAAGTGTTTCCACATTAAAGGCCCGACAAGGGACACCCTCAACATTGAAGGAAAATAGCTTGGTTGTCAGCGGGGCAAGACTTTTTAATCAGCTTCCAAAGAACCTCAGGAACGTCACAGGGGTCAAAGTTGAAATCTTCAAAAGAAGACTAGATGCCTGACTCAAGACGGTACCAGATGAGCCGGATGTACGTGGCTATGTGCGATGAAGATCGCGAGAGAGCAACTCGCTCCTCCACCAAGCAAGGCCTAGAGGCTTGACCTTCGTATGAAGAAAGACCAACGCACGGAATTGCTACGAGGTTGCGAGGTATGCTTGCACAATCGTTAATTAGAATATTGCAATGAAAGTCTTTCAACGTAAAAATTACCTTCCTTTTGTTAAAATAAATCTAAAATTGAAGGTAAACAAAAGTTTACGGCAGAAATGCGGAGATCCTTTTGTGTTGATCCCACTCCATTGATCCAAATAATGAGAAAAAGAATTTTTTTTAATTTCTTTTAAGGAAGGACAAATGATCAACAAATATAGAAATTGATTTTTACTAGAAATATTCAGAAACTAGCATTGCAGGCCACGGGATATATATATATATATATATATATATATATATATATATAAACCTGGTAAATCTGGTAAAAGTTCCGTGCGTTCGTCTTTCTTCACAAGGTCAAGCTGGTAACCCCACCTCTATGCCTGACCTGATAGAGGAGTGGGTTGCTTTCTTACGATCTTCATCGCACACAACCAGGCACACCGGCTCATTTGGTACTGTCTTGAGTCAGGCATCTAGTCTTCTTTTGAAGCTTTGACCCCTGTGACGTTCCTGAGGTCCTTTGGAAGCTGGTTAAAAAGTCATGGCCCACTGACAACCAAGCTATTTTCCTTCAGTGTTGAGGGTGTCTCTTGTCGGGCCTTTAGTGTGAGAACATTACACATTCTACCGTTCCTATTTTCCAATGTATTTTGGATGTTAATTGGGTTCAGTTCGAGGTTAGGTATCAGTTTTTCGATCATTTTCCACATTTTCCACCTTTATTAATTAACCTATATTAATAATAATAAAATAAATACTTTTTTCAATTTACAATGACATGAATAATTGTGAAGCTCGACTATTTATTTTATTTAATTTGGTCCTTAAGCTTTAGGCTTTACTGGGCTCTTATTAAAAATAAGCAGCTAGTTGTTATAAATTAATAATAATAAATAAATAAGTAAATAAGTATTATTAATAGTTAAAACATGTATTACAATATTAAACAATATTAATGGACAATATTAAATAATATTAGTGGACATTAATCCTAGATTTTTGTTAGTATGCCATTATTAATCGGGATTTCAACTTGGTTTTAAACAAATTTACATTCACAATATTTTTTATATCGGCATGCAAGTCATTCCATAGTTTCAATCCAATGAAAATGGGTAGTTTTTGAGATGACGACAATCTAAATTGAGATATAACAAGCTTTGATCTATTTCTGGTCTGATACGAGTGGATTTCTTGATGAGTTACAAAATATCTATTTACCCATTGCAAATTAATGATTTTGCTCTTACACTTGTAAATAAAAATAAAATGTGCCAGTTTGGTTATATCGTTGAGCTTTAGTAGGTTAGCTCTTTAAATAATGCACTAGAGTAATCAAGGAAATCAGCATCAGATAATAACCTTATTGCTCGTTTTTGGATGACAAAGATACCATTTAATGCGTTGTTAGTGGAGTTTCCCCAAACAAGGGTGCAGTATGTTATATAAGGAAGAACAAGAGTATGATAAAGAGTCAATAAAACTTGTTTAGGGACTACATTTCTAAGTTTAAACATTATAGCAACGCTCCTTGAAAGTTTTTTCGCGATATAATTTACATGATCACTCCATTGCAAATTCTTATCTAGCATTACACCAAGAAATTTTGTTACAGTACACTCCTTTATGGCGATTTCATTAACATCAAGTTCATCAAGATATACTGTACATTTCTTTTATTAGTAAAAATCATAAAATTTGTTTTGCTGGTATTTAGGAAGAGTTTATTGGTGGTCAACCATTTCATTACACTGATGAATTCTGAATGAAATATATTCTTAGCTGTATTAACATCTTTGCAAGAAAAAGAGACAGTTGTATCATCTGCAAACATTATGAAGTTCAGTATATCAGATGAACGTGGAAGATCATTTATATATAATAAAAATAACAGTGGACCCAGAACTGAGCCCTGTGGCACACCATGTTTGACAAGCGCTTTAGTTGAGCAAACCTTATTTACTGATACAAAATTATATCTATTGGACAAATAACTTTTAAACCAATCACTGATTACTCCTCTAAAGCCGTAACAATATAATTTATTAAGTAGAATATTATGGTCTATTACATCAAGCGCCTTACTCAAATCCATAAATATTAATATCATTATTTCTTTGTTTCCTTAGCTATATTTACATTTTCCATAAGATTTAAAATAGCCATTTCCGTTGTTTTATTATTACGGAAGCCATATTGATTTGAAGATAATTAATAAATTGTAAGATTCTAAATATCGCTGCATTCTACTTTTTTAAATTTTTCAAAAACTTTGCTGAACACAGATAATGAACACACCGGCCTGTAATTTGTTGCGAGTGTAGGATCACCCGCTTTAGAAAGGGGTGTTATACAACCAGTTTTTAGCATTGATGGGAATATTCTTTGGAAATACTTTGATTGATAATTTTAGCCAAAGTTGCAGATATCTTATATTTAACAAGTTTCAATATAGGTACAGGAATGTTATGAATGTTATTTTTTGTATTTTTTAATTTACCAATAATATTCTGGACCTCAGTAGAGGTAGCAGGAACAAAAGAAAATGAATTTAGTGGGCTGGGTGGCATATATTCTAGAGGTGAGTGATCATTATTTATTAATTGTGAGCGAAGCTTATCCGCTATTGAAGTAAAATGTGCATTTAAAGAGTCTGCAATAGCATTATCATCAGTAATTTCTTTATTATCAACATTTAATTTCTCTATTGAATTTTTCTTAATTTGTTTTCCGAGAAGATTGTTTATGGTTGTCCAAGTGTTTTCATGTCTCCTTTATGTTTGGAAAATTGATTGTTATAATAGTTATATTTTGCAATTTTGATTATTTTAGTTAATTTGTTTCTGTATTGAGTATATTATATTTTAGGAATTTTGCTCTGCAATTGCAATTTGAATAATTTATCTCTGTTCTTTGTTGAAGTGATAATTCCTGGAGTGATCCATGGATTTTCAACACTTTTGGGCGAAACTGTTTTTCTCCTTAAAGGAAAGCAAATATTAAAAATATGGAATAAGGTGTCATAGAAGAACTGAAACATATGATCTGGGTCATTTAAAGGTTCGTCACAGTCAAGTCGAGTATTTTCTACAGCCCCAATAAATTTTCCTTTGTTAAACCTCTGAGAATATTCTGTAATCAATAGTTGTTTTGTCCGCAATCTGAACAATGTTATTGAATATAGCGTAAGTAGGAAAATGATCACTGATGTTAGTGGTTATAATTCCAGAATTTACGAGGGCATTGCTATTTACAAATATATTATCAATCGTAGATTCTGTTATTCGATTGCCATAGCTGCAGACTCGAGTGGGTTTGGTAATAGAATGACTAAGATAGAAAGAATTCATTAAGTTTAAAAATTTATGAGAGATTGCTTCAGATTGCTAATTGATGTTGAAGTCACCCGCAACTAGGCATTCGATTTATGAAAGTTGCATATAAATTATAGCGTATCTCTCTTCTTTACAGCGAATACAGATTTAAATTTACGTAGTCTTTCCCAGTAACTGAGTTCTTTGCAGTTCTTTGCCTGTGAAATTCTTCTGGACTTCTTCTAGTTTATTAATTTCTTCTTTTTTTGTATGGGGACGTCAAGACTGAGCAGTATTCAAATTTTGGTATGATCAGTATTTTCAGCAAGGAAATTATTACTTTCTCGTCCTTTCTTTTGAAGGTTCTCAGTAGCTGTTCCGTAACTCTTTTTTTGCTTTGTTTATCGCTGTCTGATTCTGTTTCAAATTTTGTATTATCGGTCATTATTACCCCTAAATCTTTTGCTTTCGTGCTTCTCTGAATTTCCTGTCTCTCTGGGGCAGAGTATGCTGTTTAAGTTCTTCATTTCTTCCATATATGAAGAGCTGAAATTTCTCGGTGTTAAAATTCATGTTACTGTCTTCTGACCATTTTCATATTCTGTTTGTGTCTCCGTAGAGCCTCTACCTCTTCCGCATTGCAGATTTTTCTGCTGATCTTTGTATCGTCAACAAAGGATGTTACTATACTGTTGTCGTCTACTTCATTGTCTATGTCAGCATGATAATGAACAGGTGTGGGACCAATACTGTTCCTTGTGGTACTGAGCTGCGTACTTCCGATTTTGATGATGATATACCTTGGATTTTTACGGTTTGCTGCCGTTTCCTGAGGAAGTTGTAGATCCATTTGCTCACTTTGCTCGTTATTCCCATGTGTTTCATTTTATGTGCTATTATGTCATAATCACACTTATTGAGTGGTTTAGCAAAATCCGTTTATATTATCGTAGTTATCATTGTTCTCAAGTGCGTCTATGATATTGTTATAGTGCTCTATTAGTTGAGATCATGGGCGTACGAGATAAGCAGTTTCTGGGGGGTCCAGGTGTTTGGACCCGACAAGAAAGATGTTGCTCAGAGCTTCAGACCGACATTTCCATAACCTAAAAAAAAAATTATTGAGCTAGCACATTGTGTCGGGTCCATTTTGTCTCACTTTGTCGGGTCCATTACATCATGTGAATGAGAGAAAAATTAAAAAGGGACGAAAACAGGATTTGAAGGCAAAACTGTGAACTGAAATTATTTTACAAATTAATTTTATTTGACCGCTTGTATGGTTGTATTATACAACCATACAAGTGGTCAAATAAAATTAATTGTATGGTTGTATAGTACGTAACCATATAAGTGGTCAAATAAAATTAATTTGTAAAATAATTTCAGTTCACGGTTCGTCCTTCTAATCCTGTTTTCCTCCCGTTTTAATTTTTCTTTCATTGGTATGATTTGGACCCGACAAAGTGAAGCAAAATGGACCACACAAAGGTTGACTGGGGGTCCAGGACCCCCCAGACCCCCCGCCTCCTACGCCCATGGTTGAGATAGGCACGATCTTCCTGATCGGAATCCGTGCTGGTTCTCATTGAATTTTTGCTGTCTCCAAAAACACATATAGCGTATTTTCTCCCTGACTATTCTTTCAAATATTTTGGTGAAATGTAGTGCTAGTGACATAGGTCTATAGTTCTTTGCTTGAGAATTATTCTCCCTTTATGTATAGGAACAATGCTCGCTCTTTTTGGTATGCGCGGTATTTTCCCCGTGTGCATGGATCTTCTCCATATTCAGAAAAGAGTGTAGCTGTTTCGTTCTTACAGTTTTTAATCAACAAGGCATTCCATCTGTTCGGGCCTGCAGCTGAATGTGATTTTATTTGTCCTATAGCTTTCGTTATAGCTTCTGCGGAGAAGTCAAAATCAGTTATCCATTCTCCTTCAAAAAAGGTATATCTGTCACGTACTGCTTTGTCTCTATTTGGGGTACTGAAAGCTGGTTCATATTGAGCTCTCAATATGTCTTTTAGATCATCGGTTAGCTTATTATTTTCTTTCTTTAAGGGTACGATAGTGATCCGCGTTTTTGTTTTTCTTTTCGCGAATCTATAGAAATATTTTGGGTTATCTTTTATTGTTTTCACTGCATCTTCCTCTTCTCTCTTTGAATGGCCCTTAATTAGGGCTTGTATTTCCCTGTCTACACTTTCCAATTTTACTTGTATCACGTTTTTGTTGTTGTTGTCTGTGCATTTTATTAACCTCGTGGCTACTCTCCTTCTCTTGCGGAATAGTGTTTGCTTTTGCCTCTCGAAATAGTTGCTCTTTCTCTTTGGCTGTACTTTCGGAACATATTTTTCTAAGATTTCCAGCGTCTTTTTTTCCAAGGTTATAAGCATTTCTTCAGTTGTTTTATCCTCTAAGGATGTTTTCCACTCTTTTTGTGCCATTTGGGATCTGATTTCTTACCACCAGTCTTAGAGTTTAGATTAAAAGTCTCATATTTGCTTCTTTCTTCAATATGAACATTTTCTTTTAGTATTCTCGCTATATTAATGGATACCTCGATAATGTTGAGGTCTGGGATATTTGTTGGTGTTATTTTTATAACATTGATTAAGTTGGTATTATTCGTGAATACCAGATCCAAGCAGTTATTTTTTTCTAGTGCTTTGTTATCTCCTGTGTTAAAATAAATTATTTGTTAGAGCTATCAACATTTTTGCTTGCTCTTGGTCTTCTCTTGTACACCCCTTGTCCTGGTGTATATATACACATTTCTTCCCATTCTTCCGTATTTTATAAATGGGAAATTAAAATCCCTATTCCGGGATGGGTGTATTTAAGGACTTTATTAGGTTTCTGATGTCGGCAATGACTTCAGAGAATTTTGCAGTTGGAGTGTTGGAGGTCTATAGATGACTATCAGTATCACGTTAAGTTTTTCAATTTTTACTGCTGAGAGCTTCTACCCGTAGCTGTTTGATTTACTTGTTATTGTCTCTGTTATATGGCTCGCACTTATGTATATATAACACAGCCACCCTTTCGTCTTTCTGTTCTGTCAGCTCGTAGTATGTTGTAACCATCATTATATATACACTGCGTTCGAACTTATTAAGCAGATTACATTTTCTCCAATGTTTTCAAAAGTTTTTCCCCGATTTCAATGAAATTAATTTTTTTAGAAAATAATCACTATATATAGCAGCATTGATGGTATTCATTTCGATAAAATATTTTGATAATTAAAATAATTATCTCATTTTATTGAAAAATATGTAAAATATTGTGTTCCGAATTATTAAGCAAGTATTCTATTTACGGATCTAAATGGTGAAAATGGGTAAGAAGAAGGATTTAACATTAACTGAGAAAAGAAAAATAGTCAAGCTACTCGCTGAAAATATAAAATCTATTGAAATTGCGAAGCAGTTTGGCAGAGCTTATCGAACTGTAAACAGGTTTGTAGCGGAGGGTACCAAACTGAGGCAGCGAAGTGATAAAGGAGCTATAAGAAAAGTGACAAGGCGGCAGATATCTGTAATCAAGCGCAAATTGCAAAGCATCCATTGTCCTCAAGTAAAGAGGTTTTTGAGCAGGCTGGCATACATAAGGTACTAAGAACATCTCGATGTGGAATCCTCCAAACAATTGGCAAGACGTGTAAACCTACGATTCAGTCACCATTAACACCCAGGTACAAGAAACAGCGTGTTGAATGGGCGCGTCAGTACGTGAAAACAGATTTTAATACTGTATTGTTCACCGATGAATGAAAAGCAACCCTTGAGGGACTTGATGTTTGGTCAAGAAGATGGATTGCTGAGAGTCAATTTCTACCATCGTGATTAAGACGCCAACAAGGTGGAGGTAGTGTCATGTTTTGGGCAGGATTGATAGGCAATGAAGTAGCTGTCCCATACAAAGTGCCTGATGGTGTAAAAATGAATGCCCAATCTTACACAAACTTTCTAAAAGAAAACCTCATTCCATGGTAGAGATTGACCCTTAGCAATCCATCTCCTTGACCAACCATCAGATCCCTCAAGGGTTGCTCTTCATTCACCGGTTAACAATACAGTATTAAAATCTGTTTTCACGTACTGACGCGCCCATTCAACACGCTGCTTCTTGTACCTGGGTGTTAATGGTGACTGAATCGTAGGTTTACACGTCTTTCCAATTGTTTGGAGGATTCCACATCGAGATGTTCTTGGTACCTTATGTATGCCAGCCTGCTCAAAAACCTCTTTACTTGAGGACAATAGATGCTTTGCAATTTGCGCTTGATTACTGATATCTGCCGCCTTGTCACTTTTCTTATAGCTCCTTTATCACTTCGCTGCCTCAGTTTGGTACCCTCCACTACAAACTTGTTTACAGTTCGATAAGCTCTGCCAAACGGCTTCGCAATTTCAATAGATTTTATATTTTCGGCGAGTAACTTGACTATTTTTCTTTTCTCAGTTAGTGTTAAATCCTTCTTCTTACCCATTTTCACCATTTAGATCCGTAAATAGAATACTTGCTTAATAATTCGGTACACAATATTTTACATATTTTTCAATAAAATGAGATAATTATTTTAATTATCAAAATATTTTATCGAAATGAATACCATCAATGCTGCTATATATAGTGATTATTTGCTACAAATTTCATTGAAATCGGGGAATAACTTTTGAAAACATTGGAGAAAATGTAATCTGCTTAATAAGTTCGAACGCAGTGTATATATATTTATATAAAACCTATGAAGCTTGAGGCTATGACCCGTTTCATATATTTCAACCCAGAAGGATTCTTCAAAGAAGAAAAATATCATAAATCGTTCCAGCTTGTAATTTAATCTTTCATGTTTTTCAAAGAACTTGAAATGTTTATCGAAAATACCCAAACGAGGTCATATAACGGGTGTGCCATAAAAAAAGGGTACATTTTAAAAAGGCTATAAAATCAACATTTGTCATTTAATTTTAATAAAACTTCTACACAATAAAACATAATTATGTATTTATGTATATGCAAACAAGTTTTCAGACTAAAATATCAAATAATTCAAATTCTATCAACATTTAACGAAAGAGTATGATTTTTCTACTTAACACGCAAAAATTATTAAATCTTTTTAATATTTTTTTATAAAAATAATTTTTAACGTAAAATTTACCTGAAATTATTGAAAAAATTGTTCGAAATGCTTTCCTTCCATTTCAATAACTTTTTTTATTCGGCCGGAATTCATCTATGGCTCGATTTACTCGTTCCTGTGGAAGCTCTTCCCATTTTTAATGATGATCTCGCGTAAATGAGCGACATCTTTTATCTAGTCCTGTAGACTCGCTCTGCTAAGTTTTCCCATATTCCGGCCAAGACTAAAAAAAGTTATTGAAATGGAAGGAAAGCATTTCGAACAATTTTTTAATTTCAGGTAAATTTTACGTTAAAAATCATTTTATAAAAAAAATATTAAAAAGGTTTAATAATTTTTGCATGTTAAGTAGAAAAATCATACTCTTTCGTTAAATGTTGATAGAATTTGAATTATTTGATATTTTAGTCTGAAAACTTGTTTGCATATACATAAATACATGTTTTATTGTGTAGAAGTTTTATTAAAATTAAATGACAAATGTTGATTTTATAGCCTTTTTAAAATGTATCCTTTTTTTATGGCACACCCGTTATATATATATATATATATATATGTGTGTATATATATATGGGTTACGATGTGGCCGATGTCGTAACACCGCTTCCGGAGATCAGCGAAGTTAAGCGACATTGGGTCTGGGTAGTAGTTGGATGGGAGACCGTCATCCGCACCCAGATTATGTAGCGACCCGTGGTTCGGATCCCACGTAAAGCTGTAGGTCCCCTCCGTCATATGACCTTAGATGTTGCGAAGGAGGCTAAACAACCCCAATTAAAAAAAAAAATATATACACATTATATTATGGTATTTTTCAGAGGTTGCGGTGAAAGGTAAGGAACGAGCGGAATTTCTGTCCCGCTTGAGGCTTCTACGCAGCGACGCCCCCTACATTTTCCGCATGATGGTCGCTACGAGAAATCGATTCCGCTCCGGTGCAGCCTCAGGCCACGACACTCCGTCAGATGCCAAGACCAAAGCGTGCAAGTGAGTAAAGATGAGATTGGGGTCGGGTGACCTCAGTCAGTTATTGGTACTTTCGTTTAAGAAGAAAATGTAGTGGAGTTCGCGGAATGAGGATGTCTCTTTTTCTTCTCTCAAATTAAATTAAGAATTGGCTCAGCTTAAAAAAAAAAAAGGAGGGTTTTTTTTTCAATTATTTCTCTCGAAATTGTTCAATTCAGAAACTTAATTAATGCCAAAGAATATTAGTTGTGATGGGCACGATTTTTCTGATCGAAATCCTTGCTGGTTCTCGTTGAATCTTTCCTGTGTCTCCAAAAAGTCATATATTTCTCCCTCATTATTCTTTCAAATATAATTTCTAAAATAGGAGGCTAATCTTTAATAAAACACACACACACACACACACACACACACACACATATATATATATATATATATATATATATATATATATATATATATATATATATACACTTTCCCGTTCGCCGGTGGCAAATACATCGGGTTTTTGACCAGGCGAATAGTAACAGCTTGGAAACTACATTGTGTGGGGGTGAGAGTGCCCAAGGGTCACCTAAGTCCGAGCATTGACAGGGTGAGTGGCCGGCCCAACCCAATCCAAGAGCCAGCAGCCGGGAATGAACCCAGAGCTTCACCGCTCAGACTCCAACACCGATGCCGCAGAACTATCAGGAGTTAAAATACGAGACCAGTGAACGTTGTTAAAGATATTCAATGTCTATACAACATTATTGCGAGCATTTCTTAACATGTTAATATGTAAATATAATTTTATTTATCTTCAACTCATTTTTCAGCGATGGACGAAAATGCAATATAATTATATACAGTAACATACCCTTTTGGCGAGTACTTATTCTATTTGGGAAATAAAACATCAATGTAATTTTCCACACATACAGGGTGTCCCATAAGTCCAGTCTCGTATAAAAATTTATTTAAATTAAATTTACGAGAGTAATACATTATAACTAAAACGAATTTTCAAATTGATGTCTTGTTTTGGAGTCTTTTTATCGCGGGTAGCATAACACGCAGTGTCTAATATGGAAGTGAGTTACACTCGTGAATAAAAGGCAGAGACAAAAAAAAATGGTCCCAAAACAAGACATCAATTTGAACATTTGTTTTAGTTCTAATCTATTACTTTTGCAAGTTTAATTTGAAATAAATTTTCATATAAGACCGGACTTATGGGACACCCTGTATATATATATATATATATTATATAAATTAATAGTGTAAAATTGATGATTAAGTGGATCATTGTCATCAGTTTACCACTCAGTAATGAAATTGATATATTTAATTAAGATCGTGAATTACTTTGAACTGATACAGTCACTGATTTCTTCGAAAGAGTCAGGAAAACTATCGTTTAGGATTTCATGTTGTTATAGTAGAGATGCACCGATGCACTGACTTAGCATCGGTATCGGTAGTATTGGATATTTCACCGATACACGGCATTAGCCAAATTTTGCCGATATTTTGCCTATATTTTGCCGATACTAGAGTCTACATATTCATGAGATTATCGTAGAATAATTAAAATTCATTTTCATTTTTGAAATAGTAATATTGTCAAACACGAGGACAGACCAGATAAAAATGAAAATGATACCGGCTATGAAAATAAAAACCCACTCTAATAGATTCGTTTTTCTGTATCCACCCGAGGAGGATGCCAGTGGGCATCGAAACTGTTGTGGAAATAAACTCTGTCTATTAGAGTGGGTTTTTATTTTCATATTTTGACCTTCACGTAGAAAAAAGTGAAGTTTTTTGCATTTGATACCGGCTATGTATTTTGGCTCAAGTATTTATCTGCACCTCCTTCTTCTGTAGAAAGTGAAAGACCATTTAGTGCTGGAGGCAACATCTATCTATAATCCTAGAATAAATAGGCTATATTCCAATAATGGGAAAAGCTATGTTCCTTCACTACAATCTCACAATATTTGACCAAATGCTAATACTAAACATCAGCTTACGAGTTTTCCCTTAAAATTGATATGGACAAAATATAATATTAGTTTTCTTTCATCTGACAGAGATTAAGTTTTTTAATTTTTGACAAGGTTTTACGAGGAACATCAATTTGCATGTCAACATTTGATTAATAAAGGCAACTATAGGCTAGTTGGTTTTTTTATTGCATTTCTAGTCCATTGCAAAAAATCATCTTGAAAAATACAATCACTGCCATATTGCATTTATCGGGCTTCGGTCTGTGTAACTAGTTAACATACAGTATATTTACGGTATCCATGGAACCAACAACAATCGGTATCGGCATCGTGAATCGGTGAAATTTTGGTATTGGTGCATGTTTATATATATATATATATATATATATATATATATATATATATATATATATATATATATATATATATATATATTTTGCATTTGCCATACTTCATTAGACAAAATATGTTTCAGAATTTTATAAGCTGATGAAAATAGTGCTTTTTATAGTCTTTTTTTTTTCTTTCGTAAACCCAGGGGTGTAACTGGAGTAAAAAAGTTTGGGGGAACGAACACAATCCTATTGTTAGAAGCACTCATTATTTATGGGAGTAATTATAAAAGTTGGGGTGGGGGGGGGGGGGGGGGGACAACTTTTATAATTACTCCCATAGATAATGAGTGTTTCTAACAATAGAATTGTGTTCGTCCCCCCCAAATGTTTTTACTCCAGTTACGCCCCTGTTTAAACCTAAGACCAGATCTATAGTTTTGTATCTGAAGTAAAACCCACAAAATAGACTTTGTTCCGAGATGAAATAGTTCCAAAACCTACGTTTACATCTCGTTTCACGGAAATTCAAAACTTTGGTGACGGAAGAAGCTGTAAAGGCATTTCAGAGTTTTATTCTATTCAATTTCAGCACTCGCCGATAGCGCATCGTCCTTAAACACTCTTTGACTTCTTGAATTGAGGAATAACAAATAAGCATCATAATTCAAAGGTCAAATTGCTAAAATAAAATTAGTTAAAAAGACGATGTTTCAGCAATCAAACTAATTGCCGTCGTCGAGTCAATGCTTCTTGTAAAACCTAATAGTTAGAGCTTTTATTAATTATCCAACTTCAAAAATCTTATTTTAAGATTAATTGAATGAAGTTAACGTATTTAACCCAACGATTTTGTTTGCCTTAAACTCGGTTACTTATAACTTAACCCGCATTTGCTTAGGGCTGTGGTTCGTGACCTGAGTCGCGTCCTTTGCCTGCTAAGCCTGAAGGAGGAACACCTTCAAACGGCGCCGAAGGACTGGCGTTGTCTTCTGTCGTGGACGGAGAGACTCCTCGTTCGATACAAACGCCAGGAAGAACTCAAGGTGAGAATTTCGCGCGTATGTAACGGAACAAGTGGAAAAAAACATGATACAAAGATTATATATTGTTATGACATCATTTTAAAGAAAATTTTCAGTAAATTTCGCGTTCGTTAAATTAACATCACTGATGCACGTATTATTTAATCCAACTTAAAGTCCTTAAACATGGCTTAACGTTATGTTAATTTAATCAACGCAACACGAGTCTTTTTATTCCTCTCGTAACTCCTTTGAACATTAGTCAAACTTTTTTCAGGTCCTCGGTGAAAGCGGGCTCTATGATTCCGTTAAAAGTCCCCAAGGTATTTCAGGGGGGTCTCGAACCCTATTCGTGACTCGTCAGCAACAATTGAAAGCTGAGCAAGAGAGAAGACGTTTGGGAGCCAGATCTCCCCTTCTAGAGAGAGATAATGAAGAGGGATTGGGACCCCTTTCAAGGGAGTTCGAAGAAGTACCATTGCAAAGCCCATCGAGCCCAATTCACTTGGATTATAAAGGTTCACATTATTATTCATATTACTTTATTCTTAGTGTTATATTTTAGTCCTTTTTCTAAGAAACAGAATAGAAGGCACGCGTACTATGTCCATCATGCAGTGCCAAAATGGCGACTCCAACGGCCACTGTCCAACATATATAAAATAAAAATAAAAATGTGACAAAATGAATTTCCATAATAAACAAATATAATTAAAAATATTAAAGAAATGGAAATTAAGCAGAAAGAAGAGCATAATTATAATTAAAAATATTCGCAGTACTGTTGTTCACTGGAACTACAGAAGAACATTTTCATAATATGACAAAGTTTGGATTAGATATGGTAGAGTGATGAATAACTTGAATAATTGAATTATCTGAATTCTTTGCATTAGACTCTATTATTAAGTATATGCATCTAGTTACCTCCGGGATCGAGGCTCCAGACATTGCGTTGTTGGTAAACATTTGGTTAACTTATGTAACATTTTATAAGGGACCTGTTATAAAGCAAATGTAAGGTTCTGCCAGAATCTTTTTTTAATATATAAATAATTAAACCACTTAAATCAATAAACCCTAAATATTAGTGCAGAAAGTACGAAAAAGAGTGTCTTCCAACTTCACATGTACGGCGTTTAACGTTCTTTATAATCATGTTTGCTTTAGCACAGAAACTTCGATATTGTTTTCTCACGTCTGAGTCATCAATGAAAGAGGATTAAAAGGTGATTATAAAGTTACAATCATTCCAGCCGTGGGAGAGTGCCTGAATTTACTGTAAAAAGATAAGGTTCCAACCTAATGTCTTTCCCCATTTCCCGGATACCCGTCTGATATGGGTTACATTATTTATAATTTATGCTTTCCTTTTAAACATTCTCGCATTTCACTTAATTACTTCTCATTAATCCTTTTACATCTTTCACGCGTCCATTGTTACGAATCTTTCACATTTTTTATGCATTTTTAATCGCATGAATTTGGTTTATTGATTTTTTTTTTTAACGTAAAAGTTCCGACATATTTGAATGCCAATAAAACGATGTTGAACGAACTTCGCAAAAACGCAAAAGGAGCAACACACATTCATTAAAACTTAATGTCGGCATTATTTTCTTTAACGACACGGTAAACCCGAACTTTTAGTGCCTTCATATTGAATGTGGACAACTGAAATAGTTTACAACGTCACATTACGTCAACGGGAATTGTTGGAAATGAGAATCATAAAAAATTAATTTTAAATGAAAATGAATTTCAACATTTCCTTTCGTAAGTTTAATTAAATTATTACGACCCTTTTAAGTATTACTTCAGTATCCTCAAGTGGTTTGGATCAGGACAGGAAGGAAGTTTATGATACTTTTTGGGGTTTTAGAAAATTTCGCCACTTAAAATGAAAGATAAATAAAACGTTTTCAACTTCAAATATATTAATTTCGAAATTGAGGAAAAAAATTTGCAATATGACTGCTATTAAGTACCAATATATATATATATATATATATATATATATCGTAAAGAACGACGCTTGTATAGGAGATATTCCGCGCAAGACGAGAGAGAGAGAACGAAATAAATGAAAAAATGAGGTAACCACCTGGGAATCGAACCCGGGATCTTCCGATTGCCGGTCAGACACGATACCATTACACCATGGACCTCACTCTTCCAAATGCCGTAATTCTTCTACATACTCGCAGAAACCAATGGTATCGCGTCTGACCGGCAATCGGAAGATCCCGGGTTCGATTCCCAGGTGGTTACCTCATTTTTCATTTGTTTCGTTCTCTCTCTCTCGTCTTGCGCGGAATATCTCCTATACAAGCGTCGTTCTTTACGTTGTTTATACTGCGTGTTCTTTGCAGTTGAATGTATATAATGTTACGGCATGCGGGAGGTGCCCCCTTGGGGCATTGGTTTCTGCGAGTATGTAGAAGAATTACGGCATTTGGAAGAGTGAGGTCCATGGTGTAATGGTATCGCGTCTGACCGGCAATCGGAAGATCCCGGGTTCGATTCCCAGGTGGTTACCTCATTTTTTCATTTGTTTCGTTCTCTCTCTCTCGTCTTGCGCGGAATATCTCCTATACAAGCGTCGTTCTTTACGTTGTTTATACTGCGTGTTCTTTGCAGTTGAGTATATATATATATATATATAGTATATATATCATAGGGAATAATGAAAGTAACCTTGCGGTTATTCTTATCCATTAGGGAATATTTTTGTTATTTAATTATTTCAATTCTGATTTCAGACATGTTTGACCCAAAAGAATTAATCTTAAAGACGCCGTCAGAAAGACCTCATGACCACAGCCAAAGAAACTTTCTGCCGCAGAGGGATTCCGAACACGGCAAACCTTCGTCAGGAAAAAGTAACAGGAAAAAGATAAGAGATATTTTGAATTTAAATAAAAGTTTGTGGCTCAGACTGACTTCTCCGAAAGGAAAATCGGAGGAAGACCTTGAGAAAGGTTGCGAGGATGTCGTACAGTCACCAAATAGTCCAGACATTGAGGGTTTCGATGATTTTGCACTAGATACAGATGATATCCCTTCACAGATATTCTTTGACCACATTGAGGCATTCGCTTTTGACCTGCAAGATGACCTCCAAATCTCCAAACAGAAGAAACCCGATAATGTCATCCAACCACTGACGTCGAATCGTGACGATGAGAACAAAAGAAACTCCAAATTTAGTAACAGTTTGATGTCCACCAATAACAATTATAAAAATAATTTAAACTTGTACAGAAACTATAAGAACAGTCGCCTGTTTTTAGATGTTAGGTCTAATTTTTATCCCAGTGAAGATTATGACAAAATCCATCAGAATAAAAACCAGAGACAACATTCCATCGGCAAAGAAAAGAGGCCTAGTAAACTTAGACGCCTTTCTTCCTCTATTCTCATGAAGGATAAAAAACACTTAAGCCTCGTTATGAAAGAAGAAAATTCCAAACCAAAGAAAAGAAGACCATTAAAAAGACAAAAACAAGTGGAAAAAGATAAACATTTAAAAATACTAGAGAAATACCAAAAATGTACTATACGGGACGACACGAGTTCCAAAGACTCTCAGTCCACTGAAGGAATGGTAAACGCTTCTGTTGATCAAAATATTGAGGGTGGAGACGTTTACTTTAGTGTCGTAGAAACACCAGTTTCAGTTCAGTCCTCAAATGAAGTGACGACCAGTACCTTATCTGTCCACGATAAGGATGCGGAAGTAAATGAGCCTAGTTCTTCCTTATCAACTTCAAGAAATATATCTTCAGAGGAATCACGGTCCATTGCTGTTGAAGAAACAGGGCATATTCGACAATCAGATAATTCCAGAATCAAAATAACTGTTTCATCTTTAAATTTAAAAAACAAACGTAAGCCTCAAATTTCCAGTAACCAAAATCTAATTTGCGATAGAAGATATCCAGAAAACCCCTATTCCAAATGTGAAATTTTGACTAATGTTTGAGATCAGTACATAAGGAGATTATTGTATGTTAAGTACACATATCTTAATTAAGGAATACATTGATTTGTAATTTGTACCTTCTGTTTGTCTACCAGCAGTTAAATTTCACTGGAAAATAATTGCAGTACAACAATAGTTACTCAAACAAAGAAAACGGGATTTTAGTTTAACCCTTTAAGCCCTGAATTTTTTGTAGGGTTAAGTTATGAATGCTTGTATTTGAAACGTTAGCAATTTGTACCTTCAGTCCTTAAAGGGTTAAGACATAAACGACTGTCAACGATACAAAAGCCTTCGGGCATAATATGCCCTTTGCCATTATTTATTGTAGTTATTTTGTTGTCAATTCATTACGAGAGGAGCTGCATAAAAAATTACATATATGTACAAGTAGTACTTGCTTGAGAATTATGATGTAAAGAAGGGAAGCAACAATAAGTAGTCTTATTACGCGTAATCACGTCTTTTACATCTTTTAAGCCAATTGGAAAAGTCTTCCGGATATATCAGCGTCATTTATCTCTATTGTTTTATTTTAAGACTATGAACCAGATCTGTTCAGCCAACGTCGTCTTGTGACACTTTTAAATTATATCAAAGTCAGCGCATTAATTGTCTCAGTTTCTGAAGGACCGAGACATTTTGCCGTAAGTCATTAGAACACTCGGATCATTTTGACTCAGGTTCGAATTTAGATTAAGTGTTCTATGAAGTTAAAGACAATTATTATATAATTAAATTTATCGCTAAACCTTTCTCTCAAAATGGATGTTACAAAGTCATTCATTATTTTTAATTAGTTTATACGCGGAGACTTAATGCAGAACACTCGTTCTGCCATTTTAAATCCGCATCTTCCTGAATATTTTTTTTTTTTTGCTTAAAAACTCCAAAATTACAGACGCGTGCATTGGATGAGAGCAAATGATGTGCTGTTAATAATTCTTTCGTAATTTCATGCCTTTTAAAGAAATCGTGGAGGCTCAGTGCAAATTTTTTCTCAATAGCTAACACTCCAAATAATAATTATTATTATTATTATTATTATTATATATAGAGCGAGTGAATAAAACTCCGTCTTAGCAGTTGACAATTTTTAGTGTAAAAGTATTCTTAAAAAACTGTGACCAAAATTTATGAAACGAATTTAACACACACACACACACACACATCTCCGCATAAACAAGGTATCTACTTTATTAACTTCATATATCTAAAAAAAAACTAATTAACCCAACTTAATTTAACTTAACCTAACCTTGGAGCCCTTGAACTGAGAAGGGAGTAAAAAGGGTTTCTGACTAAACTGAGGGCTCGAATGGTTTCTGTTAAGTCATTAAATAGTGAAGTAGTCGCTAATCTAGCCTAATTTAACATAACTAAATCTTAACTAACCTAACCTAATTATGACCAACATATCTTTGTTCCAACAATGAAAGTGTTTTTAGATTTTTTTATGTAATTTCTTTAATGTTCAGAGATATTAAAAGTGTTACCTCACAAAAACATTACCACACTACATCTGTGAATTATCACACACACACACACACACACACACACACACACACACACACACACACACACACAAAAGAAATTTGTTGAAAGAGTAGACGAAGTATTGTACAGTAATTTGTAATTAGACTTCGAAAATCGTGCGAATGAATTGATGCAAAGAGGATAATCCTTAAGCACTGTGAGTGTCCATATTTGCTTGTACCTATAAACAAATTTCTATTCTCTTCAGACCACTCTATGAGTACATTATTAATCATAAGTTAACTTACAAAACACACTTAAAACGCATATATAGAGAATTTTCACACACCGTTTTGGAACACATACGATGAATTGTTCAAAATAATAATAATAATAATGATAATGATGATGATAATGACGATAATATGCGACTGATGATAATTAATTTATGTGTAAATTAAAACAAAAACTCATTGACAACAGTGAATGGAACTTGACCAAATACAGTAAGTGATGTTGTTTTTGGATGTCGTATCTGGTTCATAAATGGGGTGCGATGCGTATTTAGGGGCCATTTCATATAGTATATTATTTTATGTTTGACAAAGGAAAGCCGTGTGTGTGTATATATATATATATATATATATATATATTAACCTCACACTTGTGTGTATATATAATTTGTGTATATTTTATTGTTTGGATTTTATGTTAAATTTTATAAAAAATCAAAATAATTAAGTTTTTATTTTATGTAATTTTAAATTGTTGCCTAATTTTCAAATTGAATAAATTTTTAAATAAATCCTTATTTTTATTTGATTCCATGAACTAAAGAACAAAGTCGAGATGATTGTCATAAAATGCGTTCTGTACACATTCTCGATACTCAGAGGGTTGGCCAATATTGGTATAAATAATGTTTAGGATAAACAGTTCCAGTATTTGGCTTCTCATATTGGTTAATTAAACAGAAGAAGATGCATTATTCTTTGACGGGTGTCCGCGCACGACCAAGTATTATGTTACCGAAGTTCTTGTACAGAAATGATTCTTAAATTAAAACATGGGTAGTTTTTCAAAACGTGAGAGTTAGTGGATGCCCACCATTGTCTTGCGGAATAATCAGATTCCGGACGTAATCAAGATTAATACTGTTATAGTAAAGCAAAGGAGAAAATGGGAATGTAACTGCAATTAAAGGTACCCGGGCCCAATCAGAGTGGCTTAGTTTTTTCTGTTTAACGATTTCTTGCAATGTAATTTTTCTAAAACTGAATAAAATCGTCTGACATTAGCGAGAACCAAATACTATAATATATACTATTTACGATAAATAATAATAATAATAATAATTAGAGTTTGAATTTTTCAAAGAAAATGGCTATATATCTTCTGATGCTTTTAAGCAGCTCCTTCGATTTTAACAAATATGGAAATTAATGCTAACAACTTAGCATGAAAAAGAACATTTATAATACAATAAAGTTTATATACCAAACATTATATTATTATGAAAAGTCATACGCGCTTAAACACGTTTTCAAAGCATCCACCTTTAGTAAATGTATGCCAACCAACTCAGTCGGAAGAAGTTTGGCTCTTCGTTTCACGTGTACCAACCTTTACAAACAATTTCAATCAGACGTTCAGAAATTCATTTAACTGAGAAAAATACTTTACTAAACGAAATACCTGTTCCGGTCATTCCTAATGAAGAAACTGATGTTTACTTTGAAGAAATTTCTTACAGAACTTCTTAATTACAGAATTAATTATATCAGTAAGGTTGTGTTATGTAAAATCGTATAAAGGTTCAGAGTTAGATTAGTATATTTAAATTAACGTTAGATTATAATTTTAACTTTAGGATTTATTAATATTTACGAATTCAATTTAAATATGAAATTTAGATAAGTCAAAGGAAAGATATTTATTAATCCTTATCAGTTAAGTGTCCAATAGGCGTTTTCTTCTTCTTGTATAACTTCATTAATCCAGTTTCCATAGTAAGCAACTTCGGTGTAAATGCCTGGTAAACCTGGAACACCGCAGCTTATCCCCCATGACGTCACACCCGTAAGCTGACAAGAAACGACATCTGGCGGCGAAGATTCTTCACAGCAAACTAATGGGCCACCGGAGTCCCCTGGTTTGAAATTCAATCATTATTATTATTATTATTATTATTATTATTAATTAATTAATTAATATAATCGAAATATTATTCTTTTTAAATATTTTGGTAGCTTCAAAACTCTTATAAAATAAAAATAAGGCTTTTCAAAAGCAAAAATTCGACTGGAAAAAATATTAATTTCTTTTTACCTCATAAGGTTTATCTGTGTTGTAAAACCAAATTAAATTCTATTAAGAATTATATATTTATATCTATCTATATATATATATATATATATATATATATATATATATATAACTGCAATGACCGCGCAGTATATTAACGTATAGAAACGACGTAAGTATAGAGGAGTGTTCTGCACACGAGGAAGAGAAATAACAAACAAATGAAAAATAAGGCACCCGCCCGGGAAATATATATATATATATATATATATATATATATATATATATATATATATATATATATATACTTAAAAAATACAATGCACCGACTATAATTGCTTTATAAGAGTTGATGATATGATTCGGGTTAATAACTTTATGTATTGAGAAAACATGGCAAATCATGTGTTTTTCACATAGTCTAACATAATATAACGAAGCACCTCATCTCATTCATGACGTTTCATCCTAATGAAAATACTACAATTTAGTTACGACAGCTACCCAATCATGTCAAAAAAATGGGAAACAGAAAACTTAATAACCCTACTGGTCCTTCTCGGTGTCGGCCATGGTGGTCTCGACTGTGAACACTGTGATGTTCCTCAAATGGAACGAACACTTATCTTGCTTTAAGTGGTCAGTTAACTGCTGAAAAATGTCACAAACTATGAATTTGTGAATAAATTATGAGTAAGGTTTTTAATGTGAAATGCAGAGCTTAGGAATTAGGCATTACACAATATTGAATACATGCAAAAATTGCATATGGTCTCGGTTTCGGTCTCGGTCTCGAGACCGGTCTCGAAACCTTTTTTCTGGTTTCGGTCACGGTCTCGGCCATGGTGGTCTCGACTACATCACTGAATAACACGCAATAAAAATTCAAAGTTAAAAAAACAAAAACTAGTGAGTAGCAGCAAGACGTTACAATCCAAGGAATATCTTCAACAGAGTCAGAGGTCCGGAGCTCAGTACCACAAGGAACAGTATTAATTCCATTACTATTCATAATCATGTTAACTAATATAGATGATAAAATTACCAATGATGGCAGAGTAACATGCTTTGCTGATGACACAAAAATTAGTAGAAAAATAAGAAATCTTGATGATATAGAATTTCTACAGACAGACATGAACAGAATTTACAATTGGCCACAAGGCAACAATATACTATACCCCAAATGGACAGAAAATTCAGAGAAACTCTAAAGCGAAAGATTTAGGAGTTATAATGACTGACGACGTGAAATTTGAAACACAAAATAAGATAGCAGTAAACAAAGCAAAATGAATAACTGGACAGATACTGAGAACCTTTAAAAGGAGAGACAGGAATATAATGATTCATTTGTTGAAAACGCTGGTCATACCAGGGTGAAGTATTGCTCAGTCTTCACATCCCTATATAAAAAAGATGACATTAGTCAACTAGAAGGGATTCAGAGAAACTTCACAGCCAAGATCAATGGATGCAAAAAACTAAATTACTGGGAAAGGTTACGTGAATTAGATTTATATTTGCTGGAAAGTAAACGAGAGCGATACAAGTTCTAGTGCTTGCATAATACCGAAAATTTTCAATACCGGTATTTGGAGGCAATTATGCTAATCCCGGTATTGATACCGGTATTATGAAAAAAATAATTTATTTTGATTTATTATGGTGCCACCCTACCAAGTTACCAACCCTCCCACAAGTCTGAGGGACTTGCAGTACTCACCATATTTACTATAAATTAATGACCCAACTCCAAATAGATGGCATTCTATTCGAAAAAGTTTATACAGTAAATTACTAAATTGTAATAAAAATATTATTTGAATTTTTTTTTAGCATATTATTATTATACAACTACTGGGGTAGATAGAAATTATTAGTATCTAAATATTTATTTCTTAGTTTGATTTTGAAAGTATGCTTTGAGGAAACAAAGAGCATCTAGGGATTGTTCAGATAGACTTGATCTCAGTTTCGTCAGAAATAGGCCTGCAGCAGAAAAGGCTCTTTCTGATTCTGCACTTGTAGGTTTAATTGAAAGCAGTGCCTTGTACAGCTTCTCTAAATTCTCACTTCTCTGTAAAGTAACTTCCAAGCTTTTAAATTCATTAGTAACATCAAAATCAATGGAATTTTTTTTAGATGGCACTTTTCCTAGTTTGTCCATTTCTTGCATGTATTCACTCAGTAATGAATCTGCTTCCACTTCAGTCTTATCGGAGGACTAAATTGCCTAAATTTTACAATAGCAATTTTTGTCAATACCGAAAACCTATAATATCGGTATCGGTATCATTTGTACTTCTTCAATACCGGTATTAATACCGGTATTTCAATACCGGTTTTAACCCCTAGATACAACACTATTTACACGTGGAAAATAATTGAGAAACTATAACCCTATAACTCCTCAAACAACAGTGAAAGGTAAGAAAGGAAGAATGTGTCGTGTTCCCAAACTAAAGGCTACCCAAGGAACGTCCTCAACCTGAAGGAAAATAGTTTTGTTGTCGGAGGACCAAAACTCTTCAACCGGCTGCCCAAGGAACTGGAAATCTTCAAAAGAAAACTAGACGCTTGGCTCAGAACAATACCATAAGACCTACCTGACACGTGTCAACTAAATTCCCTCCAGCACAGACATTTGTCCTGTAAATCGCTTTTAATGACCTTTCGGCAATTGCGGACCTACATTCCTCATCGGTCAGCAAGGAAACCTAAATAAAGAAAAGTAAATGAGTAAATCAGAGATGGCAACACTATCACGAATGTCCGCATTTTGGGAAACGAATGTCCGCATTTTGGGGAATCACTTTAGAATCAATAGGTCTGATAAATAGTTAGAGAGGGGTGGGGACCCGTCTTCTGTGTTCAGATTATGTAGCGACGCGTAGTTCGGATCCTACGTCACATGACTTTAGGTGTTGCGAAGAAGGTTAAACTCCATCATTAATCAATAATTAGAATCAAAAAGGGTTAAAAAGATATTGTCATTAATAAACTTGAGTCAGTTCTTTCCAATGATTTTCAAAGCTTTTAGGAATTGGCCGCTTGCGGTTAAATATTGCTCAGAGAAGGATTTTTTTCATTTAGGAGAACATGCTTGGATCGGATTATTAATCGAGGATTAGCACATCACGACAGTTTGATGTTGCGGTGTTTATTAGGCTAAAAGATAACTTAAATAAAACAAGTTTATCATGATTTACTGAAGAAAGGTTTCTGAAAATCAATAATTTATACTGTAAGTACTTAGATCTTAGTAAAGAAAATAACAGGATGACATTGCTTTCTGTAATATCAAATGAAGAAGTTATTTAATTCTGAAGTGTTTAGGAATTCAATGAAATTTGCATAAATTTGCATTTGAATAAAAGTTGGATGTCTAAATTTGAATGAGGTGGCAACAAAGTATAGAAGGAGATTAGAGCAAATCCTTGGAGAGAGAGAGAGATGATGATCAGCAAATGGAGATAAAGAATATGTGGACTGTTTATAAAGAATGCTTAATGATACAACACCTGATGCGTACGAGTTTGTAAGAAATGGAGGGAAGAGAAAGACGACTGCGTGCATGATGGAACGATGGGGAGAAAAATGCAGTGAAAGAAAAGAAGAGAATCTGGAAAAGAATGTTACAAGTTCAGCCTGGAAGTGATGAAAGGAGATGTAATAAGCTGTACAAATAATGTAATAAAAATGTTAAGAGAGTGATAAAAAAAGTAAAAAGAGTAGATGAAAATGTGGGAAGGAAGATGTATGAACAGTATGTGAAGAATAGAAAGCTATTCTGAAAAAGGTGAGAAAATGTAAAGGTCATTCTGGTGGAATGAATGGCAACGTGTTAGTACAAAATGAGTAAGTACTCGAGAAATTTTTTTTGAGCTGGTAGGTGAGTTAAATGAACAGGAAGCAAATGTGAATTCAGTTGGTTTTGGTGACTTATCTAAAAGTATATAATGGGGCGTGGAAGACCTTAAATTAGAGGAAATGAACAGGTAGCATACAAGCTATGAAGAAAGTAAAGTCGAGAGGAATTGATGGGATATGTAGTGAAACGATTGAATGTGGCAGTCGAAAGGTGGTTAAATAGTTATAAAAGGTATGTAAAAAAAACGTGGGGAAAAAAAAGTGTTTCCAGGTGACTGTTTAAAAATAAAGTGAAAAAAAAAAAAATAAATGTAAACATTACAGGGGTACAAGTCATTTTTAAGTTTAGCTGGAAAAGTATACGGAAGGTGTTCATGGATAGAATAAAAAAGATTACGCTTCATGTGACTGGAGATGAACAAGGCTGTTTTAGGGAAGGAAGAGGATGTGTTGATAGGTGTTTGTAGTGAGATAGTTGATTGAGAAATTTAGCTATAAAAAGAAAAAGGCATTTACGGATTGGTAGAAAGAATATGATAACCGTAAATAGATATTTGCTTTGTGTTAAGCGCTTATATAAAATATATGATGTCAGTGGTAAATTGTTAAATGCAATGAATTTTTTTTTATTTAGGTAGTAGTGCTTGTGCAAGAGTTAAGGGTGGTTCAATGACTGGTTCAGTATTAATGCTGGGGTACGGAAAGACTATGTGATATCTCTATGGTTGTTTAATGTGTATACCAGTGGTTCTTAACCTTTTTAGGCTGCGGCCCAAATTCTGGTCGCGAGGCTAGCTCGGTGACCCATGCTTTCAAACAGTTCGCTCGTAATAGATAATAAAATAAATAATTAATGGTAAAATGATTAGGGATAACATTAATAAATGATAAAGGAAAATTTAATGACCCAATCAAAATGGCTTGGCGATCCAGGGGTTAAGAACGACTAGTGTATACAGATGGGAAATTTATAACATGAATAGAGAGAGAGAGAGAAGAGAGAGAGAAGAGAGAGGAGAGAGAAAAACTTAAATATGACTGAATTTGGAAGAGAATAAATGGCAGCTGTCTCATCTGATGCATATTGATGACGAGGTGCTTCACGATGAATCAGAGAATGAATTAATGAAAGCAGTGACAAGTTTTGTTGATATTTTTGAAAGGAGATTACTGAAAGTGAATGTAAATAAAAGTTAAATTATTTTCGTTGAAAGAGAAGAAGTGTAATCACGTAATATTGTGGCGAATGGAGAAAATTCACTTTTTTTAAAAGAATTTAAATATTTGGAATGCTTGATTGATAAAATAAATAAGGCGTATTAGAAGTTGAAAATAAAGTAAATCAAGTCAAGGACGATATAAAAAAAAAAAGCCGTGGTAAAAAGAAAGTGTTTGACTGTAGATGCAACAAGAAGTTCCCAAGGTTACATATATTGGTGTCAAAAGTGATGTATGCCTCTGAGACATTTGTTTAACATGATAATTCACAATCAATAATGAGAGCAGTTAAAGTGACTAATTTAAGAAACATGAGTTATGTTAAAGGAATGATTGTACGAGAAAAAATGTTTGTGAAAGATGTGGAGTTAAAAAGTCAGTGGAGATAGTATGCTACGTTCATATGGTCATGCGGAGAGAAAGAATAATGAGAGAATTGTGAAAAAGTGTATGATAGCGAGACTAAAGGTGTGAAAAATAGAGGAAGGCCGTGCAAAGCTGGAAGGATGTGATTAGTAAATGTGTGAATGAAGGTGAAGTAGATATAAGTGTGGCATAAGAGTTAACGAGAAACAGAGAGAAATGGAGGTGGCTTGTGAGGTGTAGAAATGGAGACGTTGGTTTCACCTGACGTGCCACTAGAGGTATACTCACGACCTTGTTATGAAAAGTAGCACTGGATCCCTGATGTTGGGGGTGGTACCTTATTCCAAAGCAACTATGCATCTTTGGATGCATAGTTGCTTTAAATGATTCCGGTCCCGAGTTCAAGCATAGTGCGTCGTAGGAAATGCGATTTCACATAATGTATGAATGTATGTATATACTGTATGTATGTATGTATGTATGCTTACTTTTCCTGCATGGAGAATATCTGGCAATTCTCCTTCGTAGGCGAGGCTTCCCCATCCTGAAACAAGACAGTTCTTCCTGCTCACTTCAAGATGTTCCTCTAAGGGGATCGGTAATACCTTGCTTCTGTTTGCTTCATTAAAAACACAAATTTATTAGGATTAATAGTAAATTACTTTTTTTTTAATTTTAATACCTTTATCACACACACACACACATATATATATATGGGATGAATTTCACAATTAAACACATGAAATTAATGAATGCTGCAAACCCACAAGGAAAAAGAAAAAAGATTCCAAGGCCTTTCGTGTATTCAGAGCTACACCACGAGGTGTAGCTCCGAATACACGAAAGGCCTTGGAATCTTTTTTCTGTTTCCTTGTGGGTTTGCAGCATATATATATATGCGCCTCGGTGGTGTAGTGGTTAGCGTCGGTGACTACGAATCCATCGGCCCCGGGTTCGAGACCCGACGACAGCCGGCGCGCAGCAAAACCCAGCTGTTTATCCTTCCACACAATAAAGAAAGTGGTTGGTAGATAAATGGGTACCCTAGGTGGCCTAGTGGTTAAGACGCTGGGCTGCTGATGGGGCGTGGTTCGGATTCCACGTTAAACTGTAGGTCTAAGGTGGAGTGAAAAGCTTGACCTTCGTCAGGATGAACAATTTGTTCTTGGTTGATTTTTATCTATGTCGAAAAATTCGTCTGGGTTTTCCACTTTCATCTCGGACTTAGGGGTACTAAACACAGAGTTAAATTGTTCCCTAAGCAGTTCGCTTATTTCTTTCGGGTCATTTGTGTATTCGGCCTCCCCATCTATCAACGGACCAATACTCTCCTTACACTGCATTTTCCTTTTCGCAAACATATAGAAGTATTTTGGGTTATTTTTTATGTTTTCTGTTACCTTGTTTCCTCCTCGTTTGTCTTATGTATGAATGTTTGTTTTAGGTCCATTTCTATTTCACCAAGTTTCCTCTCTAGTTTGAGTCTTTTTGCATCAGTTCTGCATCTGTGGAGATGTTTTACGGTTTGTCTTCGTTGCCTGAATAGGTGTCCTGATTTTCCTCTCGAGCTTGCTACGTTTTCTTTCCTGTCTCTCTGGAATATGTTTCAGTATTATAGGTTTGGTTTCAGTCTCTATTATACATAGTATTTCTTGTGGAGTCCTCTCGTGAAGTAGCAATTCCCATTTTACCTCCTTTGAACCTTTACTTACTTTTTCCCAATTTACTTTCTTTGAATTTATGTTTAAGTCTTCAAATATTCCATCTGCCTCTCTAGGATACGTTTTCGGACCTCTGGGTGCTAACTTCAATTGTATATCGATGAGGCTATGGTCGGAGAACTTTGTGTAAGTTACTTTTTTATTTATTATCATCTCGTTATTTGTCAAAATTAAATCCAAAACGTTCTCTTTTCTCGTGGCTTCACAGATTTCCTGGGTAAGGGCGTAATGTTCCATAATATCTAATAGCATTGTTGCTTGGGTTCTATCATCTTTAGTAATGTTGCCATGAAACTTCTCGACAT